>OMNW01028682.1:17074-37851 GCA_900303245.1 Selene dorsalis
GAGCATAATGGGCAGTTTCAGGGTGCCAAGAGAAACATGTGAAACACAGCGACACCCCCAAATAAAACCTGACATTCCAACACCTTTGAAATTGAAGCCACTTGGGAAAGACCTCTCGGAACAGGGTTCGCACTATACTTACGCAACCCCGCGCTGCAAATAGCTCCACAAATTAGGATTATGTGTGGATTTGAGCGGAGTAAAAAGGAAGATATAATTTATGCACGCACACAAGCTCATAAAAAACTAAATTCTGTTAAAATGGAATGAAAACAGTTTATCCTGGATGCTACCAGCATTAGAGCAACAATTTTAATAACACTTTGTGCTCAGAAACAGCTGTTCCATCTGTAACAATAAAGTTAAAGTGTGCCAAAACAAGAGTGCTGATCCAAAGTGCTGTGGGAAAGCCAGTAAATGTTATGTGTTTTGAAAATGGTTCTGATAATCTTTATCCTAATCCCTTAATTGGGAGTCAATGTGGTCTCCAGTGAACATACAAAGCCGCGGGCTGGAGGGAATGCGGGACAGAAAGAAGCCCTTAAAGGGGACCATCTACACCTGGGCGCTGAGCGTTGCTTTTCACTACTCTGAGGAGGCTTTCAAGCAAGTCCTTGGCTGTGAAAGTTCCCATGTTAAAAGCACTACCTATTAAGGTACATCCGAAAGAGATGTATTTCCTCGCAGTGTTTGAAGATTTCCCATTTGCATTAAAAAAGGCCTCTGCAAAACTGTAACTTGTGAACTGATCAAAAGCCAGAGGCCGTTCTCGAGTTGAATGGCTTTCCCCCTTTGACACGAAAGAGGCTCTCTTGAGGCGCCTTCACGGCGGTGGCCTTGGAGGTTAGGAAAATGTAGCCTCTCAGACCATACGGGACTATTCTCTGGAGTCTGGACAACACTTGAGTCTGCAGCAACAGAGGAGAGCCGGGTTGCCGCTGTGGATCAGTGCTTCAATGGGCCTCACTAACATTCCACGAGAGGGCTTTTACTATTCCTATAGACGGCCTTTCATGTTGAGAGGAGGGCCTGTGTGTCTGCATGTGTTTACATATGCATATCTATGGATGCTTATGGCCGTGTTGTTCTTAACATACTAATATTATTTCAAAACCATAATAAATGACACAGCAAATGCGTCATTCAGAAACTATGAACAATCTCAAAACTTGAATTTTAAGATTGCTTGTATTGGAAAAATCCTTGTTAAACCTCTTCCTAAGAGTTTTGAAACACAAGAAAGAAGAGACATGCAAAGGAAAATAAATGTCTTAATAGGGGTCTCCCAGGTCACACACACACACACATCTTCAGCTGAATGTATATTGGCGCAATCCTCTCTTGCAAACATCTTCAAAGTGGAGAGCAGAGCGATAAGAAGCCGGGGCATTTGTTATTCTTTCCAGGTCTATTGAATGTGTTTTGACTAGATCCTTTGTTTGGGAGAGGAGCTGCAGAGCTGCTGGGCTGCTGAGCTCCGAGACGGCGGGCGGGTGACGGCTTCACACCAGGCAGACGTGTCCACCGGGCAGTGGACACGCCGCTCCAGACTGATGGGAGTGTGAAGCTCAGCGATTGTCAGGCCCATCCAGCCAAAACACAGAGAACCCCCTTTCCACTCCCCTCCATCCCTCTCCCGCTCTGTGACTCAGCTGGTTTCACTTAGAGAACATGGAGAGAGGGGGTCACGGGGTCACACCATGACCTCATCAAATTAGCCCCAACCGAGTGAGGTGTTTAGCACGAGTTAAAACAAGTAATCTGAAGGACATTAAATGCAAATGCGACGACCATATGCCCACTTCAAACACGGACAGCTCCCATCCAGCCGAGCTCCCCCTCTTGCCCTCTCTCTCTCTCACACACACACACACACACACACACACACAGCGGAACCATTCACATGTCTCACAGAGTGGGGGGCTGTTAAGATGACAATGGGTTTCTGTCATGCCGTCCAGGTGCAAAACATTTCAACTGCTGGCCGAATCTAAGCTGTTTGATTTCTAGCTAAAAGAACATTTGCAACCAAAAGTCTGCATCTGAATTACTCTTCCCTTTGAGAATAGATATCTCTTACATGTATGTATTATGTGCATCCATATCACTTTTCATCTTGACCTTAAACTGGGAATATGGAAATAAAGCGGGGAGATGCTCACAAAGGTTATCCTGCAGTTCAGGGAGGAGTGAGGAAAAGAGAGAGAGAGAGAGAGAGAGAGAGAAAGAGAGAGAGAGAGAGAGAGTGTGTGTGTGTGTGTGTGTGTGTGTGTGTGTGTGTGTGTGTGTGAACGCTGGGGTAATAGCTCCGCTGTGCTTCATAAACACTCCGCCATGTGCCCCTGTTAGTGGGAGCGAGGGTCCTGGTCAGGCTGTGAAGATTATGGGTGAAGACTGATTTTGCCCCCTCGGGCGGTGGCTGGGCTGGGAACATGTGGCAGCTCATATGTGCTAATAAGCACCTGTGGAGAAGGGGGAAGAGGGAGCAGAAAACCCCCGCCGGGCTCTACAGCCGTGCCACCTGCACAGGCCTCCACTGTGCACTCTGACTCACTGAGGGCTGAGAAACCTGACAAACATAACTACTGCTCAGACGCAGTGCTGGAGACCCGCAGAAGTTAGCAAATAATCTCCACCGACCATAAATGCAATCGGTAATCTGGGTTTCATTTGTGAGATTTCTTCGCATGCTGCGCTTGTGTGCGTGTTTGTGATGTTCAACAGGTGGTACTGTTTTCCTTTAGCTGCCGCCGCTAATGCTAACAAGTTCTTCTTTTGTCTGAGGCATGGAAACATGATGCAGTTACAGGAAACGTGCATCCCGCATCACTTCCTGCGTGACGCTCCGCAGCCACGGCACCGTCAGACGTTCAAAACCCAGGAGGATTTAAACGAATGTGTCACTGATTGATTTAAATATTTGCAGCATGTTGGACTCAAACACACGTCCACTGACACTGATGTGGCTGTAGTGCGCGCTGCTCACCGGCTGAATTCTCAATGACACAAAATAACACTTCTGAAATGTGTCATGAGTAGCACATTCAGTGCTGCGGAGACTTATATAAAAGTCCCACTTGTTCAGAGTTGATAGTCTGTGTGTGTGTGCGCAGTGCAGATTTTCAGCCTTCATCTCATTCAAAAACGGCGCACAGCTGCTGACGAGGAATGTGAGAGCAAAAAGAAGACATTGTGGGAGAGCGCTCTCCTGTCAATCAAGAGAAGTCTTATTAAATTTGTTTAAGCTGTGAAAGCATTTTGGAGAAAAAACAACAATGTTCTTCATGTGTTCTTCATGACCACCAATTTTCTCCCTCCCAAAGTTTCCAATCAGACAAATTTTTCTTCAAATTAAGGTGGAAAGAGGATTAGATTTATTTTTTCCACTAAAAGAAGAGAGAGCGAATCCATCAACTAACTGAAACTTAGTCCACATGAATAGATTCTTTCTTTTTCCAAGCTTGAAAACTGATAAATAGATATGACTGTGCGGGAAACACAGTTCACACAAATGAGTTCTTCACATGCTGCGCCTCATGTCAGTGATGTATCTCTGCAGCACATGTTTAGATGTGCGAGAAACAGGCAAATACCTAAATGTCGACTTAAAGAATCAGCCGGCCGTGTCTGTGCTTTATGAATCTCCCTCGCTCGTTCTCCCACCTGAGCGATCTGTGAACCACATTCAGACCTGTCACTGTTTAGAAAATATGCAACTCTGTAATCTTCCGAAATCTGCTTTGAGCCGTGAGTGATGTACTTATGCATTTTTTCACTGACCAAATGTAAAGAGCTCATCAGCCTCAGGTGATTTATGGGATTTCATATTTTTCACATCTGGATTTCATATATATAAAAATATTTAAAGCACCACTTTACTACGCTCTGCATACTTTATTGACAATCGCACTGCAGCGCCACAAAGTTCCTCCTCTTTACGACTCAGGAGGAAGTTAGGACCGGGCTGTTCGCTGAGGCCGGCCGCTGCTGAGGAGGCAACTATCACCGACATGCAGTAATAACTTTACTGTAATTCAGCCCAAACACACTGGAAATGACTCTCTAGCTCTTCAGGCAATTTCTATATGAAAAACATTTATATTCAATATTAGAAAGCCACTTTAGACTTTTATCCAGATGATATAACCTCTTCTTCAAATAAACTTTGCCAATTCATGTTATTCCTGAAGTCAGTTAAAACATATTAAAACAATTTTCAATTTGAATTTTAATTGAACAACACAGCACTTGAGAGTGAAGCTGATGTTAATTTCTTTCCCAGTTTGGAGGATGTTTGAACGAATTAGCCTGTGTCAGCACAAGAGTTATCACCCATGCACATTATAAGATACTGCGCATTTGAGCTGATGCTTCTCAGCTCGCAACTTCAAGTGGGAAATATTACAAATACACACACACACACACACGTCATTAATGGGATGAATTCACATCATCAGCAAATTACATAGTTTAATTCTCAGTTTGGTCTCAATTATTAACACAAGTTCTTTTTTTTTTAAGAACCATAAATGTAACTATTTATCAAATAATTTACAGCCAATTCACCCTGCTCCTTGTTTTACTGCTGACTTTGTCAAACTTACATTATTCCTGCTGCTTGATGTGAGAATGCAGTAGCGCCTCTACATTTAGCACCTGAGAGCTTAACTGTATGAAGAACATTTTACCTTATAATAGGCAAAATGAGAAAACATCGTGAATTCAATTTGGCATAATTGCACACTGATAAATGATAAATAAATATGAACATATGTGTGTCAAAGATGCAGCAGCTAAGAAAAGCAATCCTTGATATCTGCATCATTATATTTTGTTATTAAACTGCTTTCACACATTTTCCAACAGTGTCAGGTCCTCAGGTAAAAACCTGGGATATTTTTTTCCCTCTCACACCATAAAGTATTAAACACTGATCTCACACTAATTGAGAAGTTTACATTTGAACCAACCACTAATAAGAGCCCTTTGCTTCCAAAATAATCCTTCCTGAGCCGCCACTTAATAACATTTCTCCAAGTCTTTCATTAACTAAACAAAAGGACAGACGTCCCTGGTTTACATGATGCTGGTATATTTCTGTGAGAACCACTGGGTTTATACTGTGGCCTGTATTTGCAGTTGGCTCTAAAAGATAATAAGCCTCACACATCTCAAATCCCTTCCCTGAGTCTCTGCAGGCTTTTGCTCCTTCAGGGAGCAGAAGTCTTTGATAGCGACTACATGTTTTAGACGAGTGCCCCCCTCCCACTTCTCTCCCTAAACTTCTAATAAATAGCTTCAAACGTTAGGGATGGTGATCAGCGCTTTGAGCAAAGGAAGCATTGCAAGAGCATGAGATCAACCCCTGGATTATTCTGCCCTACACTGAAAAGCAGCCCTCTCCAGCAATTGGCCCGGGTATAATACCCATTGGTTGCCACAAGGAACACTGTTCGGATTAAGTGGTGCCCCTTTCACATCAGCAACAAGTGACAAAGGAGGAGATTGGGCAACTAACCTGCTGTTTAGATAAATAAAGGTACTCTATCAGCTCTAATAATTGCTAACCCCCTCTCCTCTCGCCCCATTGTCTGCAGACAAGTGCTGCTTGGCCTCCTTCTAATTGCTGACAGATTTGATTTTTCAGCGACAGCAGGAGCTCTGTTTGTGGCCTTTACATGGAGTAATTACTCTCTCCCTCTCCCCACTGCCACCTATTTTCCTCTGTCCTTTTCCCAAATCCTCCTCTTCCTTTGCCTCCTTCTGAAGCTATATTTCCCGCTCCCTCAAATCCCTTTAATAGTTTCCTTCCATGTGAATATGTTTCACTTACATTTAAAGATATTTTCAATAACTGCTTCTAATTATCCAGCACCAGCAAAAGCAACATGGACCACGTCTTTATTAACAGAGGTGACTCTTAGAATGTAATGGAGGAGGACCGTAGCTTAAATAGTCACAATTACAAATAATGCCATAGGTTGACTGAAGTATTTATTCATGAGCCTGGAGTTTAAATATGAAAATTGTTATGGACAATCTACAATTGCAAAGAAAACAAACATGAGTATGATGCAGTGTTAGAGTGGGCTGATAATGCTGCTGTACGACTTTCAAAATAAAATGAGCGGGCAGAGTGACAGTGTTTGCAAGTCTCTTTAGAGGTAAGTGTTTTCTTATGAAATGTTTACCTTATTGAAATGCACATCATCGGTTTTCTCTCAAGTCCTGATTCTGAAAAGAAAAGGTCTGGAGTGTGAGCTGCAAAAATTTAGCATTTATAAACAAAAAAATATAACATATTTATATTTAAAATGAAAAAAAAATGGTGAAATAAAGCTGCTGAAAGGGGCTGGGATGACTATGTTTCACAAGTCGGAGGAACATGAAAATGATCCTGTAATTTACTTTTAACTTTGGCCAAAACAACACGTTGTCTGGCAGCGGCAGCATGTTGCTGTACACGCTGGTCTCTTAATAAGGGTTGCCTTCCCTCCTGTCCTCTCCTCTGGACTGCAGGCTGCAGTGTAACAAGCGCCACTACCCCATGGGAGAGCTAGAGGGCTCACTCCAAAAGCAGCGGAGCCCAGGAGAGCCTCCACAATCACCCTCGCAACATTAAAAAAGCTAATTATCCCAGGAACAAAAGTGCACTTTATTTTCACTTAACACAATTAGTCATAAACTGCGTTTCTGAGTTCTAAATCTACACAGGCTCCCATTCTCTGCCAATTATTCATAGTTTCATGTTCATATCACATTCAGAGTTTCAAAGCAAACATATTTTCAGTGCTGGTGTCTGTGTTAATCATCCCACCCACACATTTCATGGATTAGTCATTCACATTGCATGAAATATGAACCAGAGTGCAGCTCTGCCAACTATATACGTACGTATTATCCAGAATATTTCTATTGGGGAGTTTGAAAGGGTTAGGTAGACACTATATATACACTGAGAGACAGAGAGAATCAATGATTCCTAATCCACTCAAGAAGCGGCTGAGATAATTATGCATTTCATAAATGATTAGCAAAATACAGGAATATTTAATCCCTCTTTGCATTGATGTTCTTTAAACAGCTCTTAGGTACACCAGGGCACATGATGAGCATCAAATTGGCCTTTCTGCTGGAAAATAGCATATTTGTGGCAAAAGCCATGTTTGAATGTGACTGTTTTTGCAGGCATTAGAATGAGGTTTTTAACATATTCATAATTGAAAACTATTTACAAACAGATGGAGAGGCTCAGAGTGCACGGCGCCGTTATCAGAATCAATTCAAACGTAAGGGATTAGCCGTCAGGTGAGGACAGGTTTATGTATCATCGATGTTCTCCACGGAGCCAACATGAGATATTTGATGGAGGCTCGGGTGCCGTTTAGTACGTTATTGAACTATTTCACCTTCGTCTCGTGTGTTACGCGAAAGACATTAGGGACCATGGCTGTGTGGGAGCTTTTGTGAATCACACACCTCAGACATGAATAGAAATGTCTCGCATGCCTTTATGCTTACAGATTCACACTACACATAGTACAAGCAAGTCATTGTGACATCAAGGAATCACACTACAGTACAGACTGTGTACATCACAAAAGGTCATGAGCCTCAAATTGCCAATCAAAGATGGCAGCTCTGCTTAATGTCATCTGGGTAACCTTTTGTTACCAAAAAATTACACAATACTTCAGCATTTCTCCATCATAGACCTTGACCTTTGTTGTCACGGTGACAATGTAAGAATGATTTTCCAATTATCAGTATGCCATCCCCTCACAGAAAAACGAGCACTTACATCAATTTAAAATACACTTTCCACTTTCTCACTGGTGATAAAAAAAAAATAATGATAATAAAAACAAACAGAGAGTGAACACACATGCTAAAGCTGCAACATCTGGAAGACACATTCCTGACCCAAGCCAGGAAGTGGTGTGTGGAGATTAAAAAGTGTCAGTGATGTGTCCTGAAGAAAAGAAGAGGAAGAAGAAGAAGGAGAGGGATGATGCAGCAATGCGTCTGACCTGAGTGAGGAACGACTCCAGGGAACAATGACCTGATACCTTCAGCAGACTCTGGTGACTCCACATAACACACACTGTTTAATGGGATCAGGGCTCTGCAGCAAAAAAAAAAAAAAAAAGCAAAAGACACAAACCCCAAAACAGGCATTAGAAATGCTCTTTATCTGTTATCCTCCTACTGAAACTGTAGAGACACACTGTGTTTCATACTCTTGATCACCAGTGCTCTGGGTATGTACTGACAACCCTGATGGCAGATCATAGCACAGCTATTATCTGAGCTGACAAGTCATCCATAGTTTAATCTGTGAAATGTGTCATTCCAGGTTGTGGATGCTCACACTCTCTTGGCCTTTAGCAGAGTGAACACAAAGGTCATCTGTTTGGGCGTTTGTGAGCCAAGGATGGAGTGACATTATCTTTTTGTTCATGACCTTCCTGACACTACACCACCACCACCACCAAGGAAACATTTAGGATATTATTGCAGCTTTTTGACAGGATATGATGAAGCTATTACAATGTAATTATGCACCTGAAATGTCTCACTGCATACTGCACACATAAACATAATACCCCCCAAAATTTAGGGAGATCAACTCAAGTTGAAAACATAGACCCAAAATAAAATCTGTTACCAATATGTCAGTGTTAGTAATAAAGGCTCGGCAGGAAACAGTCATCAGTAGATTTTTAGTTTGTTACTGATAATTATCTTACACATTATCTTCCACTCAGTATAAAAGATACAGATGTGTGTGTTTTAGAGCACAGCAAGCACATATTTACAATGATCTCTAGCTACAGGCTCATCCTGACAACATAAGTGCTGCTGCATATTCACCTTAATAATTTGATTGACAGTTGGACTGTTTTGAATGCACTTGTCCTAATTGTCACTGTCTTTGTGTTCAACACATCTGTTAGAGGTGGTATGAGTTTCACATGCTTTTCAATATGTTATACTGTTGACATGATCTACACTGTCTGTTTAAGTTAATGTACAATTGCACTCAGATTATGATGATGTGTATATTTGTGAAATCTAAGTCTGAAATTAAATCTCAATCATCTCACAGAATTGTAAATGTGCTAGTGGTCAACAGTCATTCTTTGGGCTGCATAACACACACACACACAAACACACACACACACACACACACATATTTATTGGCAGATCTGGTGATATGTGGCCTCAGTAAAAATGGTTGTGTCTGAAGTTTATTTTCACTAAAAGAAAAATGTAATACTATGATTTTTGTTGGGTCTTGGGAAAACATACAGTAGCAACTATGTTCTAATGAATATGACTTGAAGTGACACCACAATGCTAAGGTTACTGCACAACAATGTGACACATCTTAACTTAAGCAAAAAACTTGCAGCCTCCTCGATTTGGATATTACACTAGAACATTTTGTGATTTTCATGATTTTTGAATTAACTGTGCAACCCTATTCTGTTACAGCAAAATTGTCAACTTCTTTGAGACACAGACCCAGATACACAATAAAAACGGCTTTAATAACCAAAACAATATGAGCTCCCGGAATATATCCTATTCCCAGATATTGATGGATGACTTCCTATTCATTTGATAAATACACTATTTACATCTGTTTTTTCATTTTTATTTAACAAACTGTCATTAATTCTGTTTTTTTCCCTACTGCACAGGCCCAGTGTCCCTACAGGAAGTTTTGCTTTATCTATTCCCCAGTCTGACTTAGCCAGTGTTGTGCTGAATGTGTATTTGTGTGTAGAGGAAAATGTTAATTTGATACTTAATATAGGCAAATTGCTACAGAACTGTGCAGTCTGAGTAGCTGTGTGGGATGTTTATCCTTGTAGAAACTGGTAATAAGCTGATTCCATTCTGCTCCCAGCTTTGAAAACTGGTAAACGTAATGATACATCCCACTCACTTTTTTTCTGTAGGGCTAAGGTAATTCTACTTCATATTTTTGTGTTTTTAATGCACAGTCTCTCCAAATGCAATATTTGTTTTACATTTAAATGTTTAAAAAGATACACACACACACACACATACTGTGTTGGCTATGCAAATGCCAGTGTACTATACATTCTACCTTCCTCGGGAAATGGTAATCTGGAGCGACTCATTTAGAGCATATTTTACATTCATTACTTTAAATTACTGTACATAATTCTTGTTGTGCTTTTTTCTTCTTCTTTTTTTTGGCTGTGGTAAATTCTGTCTTCAGCAGCAGGGTTTCACAGAACAAAGTGTTACCTTTTCAGCTGATAAAATAGCAATGACAGGGATTTCAAATATACAAAATACAGTTATTATATCCAAGAGGCTGCCATGTAGTAGAAGCAGACTGGAGGAAGCCACACAAGCCAAGAGAGCACAACATAATGCATGCACCATGTGGTACAAAACCACCAATTTCATTTGGACATTTGCAAGCCCTCTACATGGATTATACAAAGATATAAGAGACTGGAAAGGCCCAAGCTCAGTTCTGGCATTCCCAATTCATTCAGGGCTGACAGTTTTCCTTTTCTCTGTGAACATGCTCTTGTCATTAGCATGCCTCTGAACTTTGCCTCACAATGTCTCTTCTGAACAGTTCTGATGAATTATTTCATCCTGTACGGGGCTGACTGCAGGGCATACACATGTGGGTGCTTCCTCTGGCCTGGGTAGTCTTTTCATACTGATACAGGACGAACACCTGTTCCCCTGCCCCTCTAAAACCTGACCCCAGAGTGTGCTGCTGACATTAAACTGTGCATGTAAGAATGCACTAATTTAGACGCCTGCAGGGACACGGCGAGGTTACTCTCTGTGTTTTTCTCCTCCGCAATTGATAGCATGTATAAGTAACTTCTACAAATGCTTCACTGTTTTCTCCACTACACATTTACGTTTGACCAGAATTATTAAACATGTCATATTTTACACTCTCCCTGTGTTTCACTTGAAGTGTTGATCCATCAGAAGACAAAGGTGTGCTTTCAAGAACCAAAAAAACATCCGTGTGTAGTTTTACATCTTCTCTCTGCAGCTCTAGTAACAACAACAACAACAACAGCAACCAGTCAGGTTGAACAACCAGCCAATCAGAATCTCTCTTCTGTCTGACTGACTTTTTTCTGAGTGATCAAACAAAAATATTACAGGTAAACACTCAGAGAAAACAAATCCTGCAAGGTTGAATGGTTGGTCCAGGTGGGCGGGGGTTTGGGGGCATGGCTGAGAGTGATGACTGCTTTGTTGTGACATCACATAGTTACAAGCTCATCTCTAGACAAAACAACCAATTGAAATATTATTGAAATTGCAGTATGGCCAAGTTGCCTATCCAAGTCGCAGGGGCTGCAACAAAATGAGCAACTAGATACATGAATGCAGTACTTGTGGTGCTACAGTGATCAAGCTCAAGATCTAGCATCACTGTTTGACTAGATGCTAATCTGAGATACTCTAATTTGGAGTAACTGTTTTTCCAAACAAAGCAGCAGTACTGATGTTTCGAAGTTTTGATCCTCGTTCTAAGTGATTCAGCACTACAGTATGAGGAGCTGGAAACACAACTACACCACCAGCAAAAAGCAAAACTGCATTCTGGACATCACCAAACTATGTACAGAACCGGAAGGTAGCCATCAATGAATTGCCGACACAATTATTCTGGTTACGCGATGACCGGATGACTTAGAGTAGCAGCCTGGCCTCCACAACACACCCTGATAGGTGGTGCTGTACAAAGTACAAAGCCTTAGTAACACAGTCAAATATGGTAAACCAGGCAAGAGGGCATCTTGGTTAATTATGAGTTACAGGGTGGAGCACTGTGCACATGGCATGATTGACATACAGGAATGAGCACCTACTGCATAGACAATGCTGTGCTGATTACAAAGCTCGATTCAAAATAACTGAGTCTTGTTGATGAGTATAAACTAAAGGCTGGTAAAATAGTAGGTTTTGATTTCCCTTTTAATGGTCACTATATAAAAACCACATACAGAGCTAAATGACAAGACAGTTCCTCTGATGCTAGTCTCACTCACTCATGTTGAGGCTACAGGGTAGAAATCAGAGGCTTTAGGGAGTCACCGGGCTGACATGTTGCCCAAGCTTAGCAGCCCCTTTTTAGCTTTGCTCGTCACGCTGTAGTCACACATCTGCACCTATATATCAAAGCTGTGCACAGAAACATTCCTGAGAGCAAAGCAGAGGTGATTTGTGTGTCTTTCTCCTTCGTTTTTTATTAAAATTCATCTGTGATCTAACTGTTCGCTCGGCTAAAAGGTATACCTTTTAAATCAGTCATCCGTCCAGGACCTAGACCTGCACCACATTAAGACCAGCACTGACATCACAACTGTTTCCCCTCTCCTCATGCCGCTTTCATATATTTTCTGTTGTCCTCAACAGATGGACAATCTTGCAGCCAGAGATTTTTTAAAGTGTTTAATAAATGTAATACAACCTATATAGTGTTGAAGAAAGGGGACTAAACCAGAACCATGTGCACAGAGTGAATGGCAGCCGTTAGGGGCCACAGCTAATATGGTCCAACATGTGGACCAGGCCATGCAGGCAGGTTCACTCACATGTTGGACAGTTTATGACCTTCAGCATAGTTCCCTCAGAAAGTAGCCTGGGTACATTTCTACTCTCTAATTTATAGCGTGATGGTTTGTTTTTAAATGCACCAAAGTATCTTTATACGAGAGGAGAAGTAATAAAAGGATACAGGTGATGTTGGAATGCAGTGTCTTTCATGTTTTATCTCAAAAAGGAGTCGTACAGTGGTATTGTGTTCCTATAGAGGGTAATATATGAAGGTGTTTGACTTATTGTCAAATTAAGCAAGGGTGTCATGACCCTGGTGGTGTGTATGCATGCCTCTGGTCGTTATTTCATTCAGCTCAACCTGACACTGCTAACCGCAACAGATAATAAAATATTCCTGAAAAGGAATGTGAGCAGTGATGGGACTGGATAAATCACAAACACTTGGAAGTCAAGCTAGAGCTGTGCAGTGTGAATACTTACGTTTCACATACCTACAGTGAGCATACTGTCTTGCTTGACTGGGAAGCCTTATCTTGTCTTAAACTTTAACCAAAACTCAATGGACCTCTTGTCTTCAGCTTTGTCCCCGCTGGCTTCCATACACTCCATAGCAAGAGCAAATCAAATCGTCAAGATGATTTCTTGTAATTATATTTTGGCCCAGAAGTGGGTCATGTGGTGCAGATTTTGGACATTCTCACTGCCTAATATTCAAAGGGTCTGAGTGGGTAATTTGGATAAAACAATCTGTCATAGTAGGTTTTCCTATTGCTCTATTAATGAACAAATGTTTCAAAGAAATAAAACAGAGAAACTATTCATGGATAAAATGTTTTTGTTCAACCAAGTGAATAAAATATCTGAAAAATCTTTATGCACATGATCACATGTATTCAAACCAGACAGTGCCATAAAACTGTCCTGCTCACTGATTCACAATGTTGCCCATAATGTCCTACACCCAGGGGGACAGGGAGAGCTAACGTGCTCATAATGGTGTATCATCTTAACATACGTACTGTTGCTCCATGTTGCCCAACTCTAAATTCAAGTCGAGATCCCCCCTTCCCTGAGAATATCAAATGTTTTAGGCTAAGGTTTGGGAAAATGTGTATACAAATGAGGCACAAGACATCTACAAAATTTCCATTTAGTTACATGGAGCAGCTGCTCAACGCAAACACACAATAGTCGACCTGACACACTTAATTATTTGCAGATATGTATAAATATGTCAGTTGCTGCAATGTATGAATATATTTTAATCATTTTCTTGGTAGATTTCATTGCCAAAACACAAAGCTAAAATATTCAAAAATGAGTGTCAGTTGAACCAAAAAGACATTTTCACACATTAATTGTGACATAATCTACATTTTTGCCACATCTACATCCTTTTTACTCTCACACGGGACATAATACTGTAACAGTCACCTCCTGTTTATACCAATAGGATGAGATCCACAAATGTATTGCATGCTATCTGACGCACATTTTTGCACAGCCTAATATTTCACTAAGCCTTAGCATTTCATTCAGAGATGTACTCCAGATAAGTGCAATAATCTCAGTTTGATGGATGGCCCAGCCGGAGCCCCAGGCCAGTGGTGTGTACACACTGCAGTGGTTGCTGCAGAACGATAAAACCAACATAGGCAGGTGTGTTTGGTTAAGATGCACTTGTCAAGAGGGGTGACAAGCATGTCTGTGTTCATTCAAGTGAGCCCCTTATCTGCACCTCCATGTCCCACTCATGAGACAAAAGCACTTCCCATGTTTGTATGATTTACCTCTCAAGTAAAGTGCACCCCCGAGCACGCGCATACACACACACACAAACACGCGCGCGCGCGCCATACAGACAAGGGAGTTCTAGCTAAAATAATTTCTATAGCCTCTCACTAACTCAAAAAAGTGTGACACATTAGTACTGCTTATTTCATGTATGTTATTTTAATTTACACTTATCCGCAATTTCAGTTTTTTTTTAGGGTATTTTGTTGTCAAGGCTTCTTATCTATGGCTTGTCTTATCTTATCTATTTCTTCATTACCTTCGTAGCCTCTTTTTTACGGGCTTTTATGCCTGAGCTCGCTCGACTGTGTTTTCTTTTTTTCTGCTACCAAAACAGTTTCACCGGTATGTGGCAGAAGTGACGTCACACCAGGAAGTAGAGCTCGCCGCTGGCCGACAGCAGTGCATAGCAATGGCCAGCAATAGCAACAACTAACATTAGCTGGCGGTTGTCACAGAAGCGGACGCATAAATGTTTGTGAAGCGTGTCTCTGATGAGGTGAAGCGCTGAATGTCCTTCCAGAGACGCTGAAAATGACACGGAGGTAAACAAATGTGTGTGTGTGTGTGAGAGTGTGTGTGATGCTGTGTGCCTGCTAGCTCAGCAGCTAGCCGTATGTAGCTAACGTTAACCGGCAGTCTAACCGAAGGGAACAACAGCAAAGCTCAGTGTAAACATGACAACTGACGCTTCAAAGCATCACTAGTCTGCTGCAAACAGCTGGATTCAAATAAAAACTGTGGGAAGGAGAAATAACAATTAAATAGAGCCCATGTAGCTGTACCAGCTCTGTGACATACAGCTGAGTTCATCAGAGACAGACTGTATACAGCTGTGTAGAAATGAAACATGGAGCTTCTCATTGGTCATGTAAGAAGACACTTCGACAACACCACTGGTCATTTTATGTGCATGTGCTTGTATACATGTACTGATATCAGTTTAGCCAGAAGCCCTGTATTCAAACCGATTAATTGTTATGGTACAATCATGCTATCACCCCACTGATTTAGTCACTAATTCAGTGACAGTGAATGTGTCACAGGGTGAGATCATCTGTTTCGGTCTTGATACTGCAGCTTATGGAGACAGAGGTGTATCCATGTTTACAGTACTTACTCATATGACAGTATCTAATGTGTGTATAAATAGTCATGTTTTTGTTTCAAAGAATTCAAAATCATGTGTTTTAGTGGCTGCTGAAATTATGAGCTGGCTTCATATCATCCCTCCCTGTGTGCCCACATGAGTCATGTGGTGGTTCTGGGAAAGGCAGTGATGTTCTTCTTCTTTCTGTGTTTTTCCAGATGACTGACCAGTGGCTTGGACATCCATGATTTAACAGAGGATGAGGCTTGCTCAGTTTGTCAGACTTGTCATTGCTTGTAATGATAGCTACTGTACGCACCAACCACACTGACATGGACAACAAAGTATAGTGAATTGTGACTGTTGCACTTTTTGCACATGACACGCACTCACAGTCACTCTCACGCACACTAACTATACAAATTATCATTTAGTTTGTTTTGAATGGCTCCCGGTAAATAAACAGTGCTGACAATGTCACTGGGTGAGCAGTCTCAAAAGTGGTTTCCAACCCATGTCCAAGCCACTGTTCTTCAAGCAAATGGTTTACAGCCCAAGGGCAAAAATGGCACCAATGATGCCTACACCATCATTCAGCTTGGAAAGGAAAAGTACTCGACGTCGGTGGCAGAGAAAACACTCAGTCCTGTCTGGAGAGAAGAAGCCTCCTTTGAACTGCCTGGTCTACTGTTGGAGGGCAACCCAGAAGTATATGAGCTCTGCCTTATAGTGATGCACCGCTCCCTGGTGGGGATGGACAAGTTCCTGGGTCAGAGGTCCATCAACCTTAATGAAATCTTTGATAACAAGGAGCGCAAGAAAACCGAGTAAGTATCACACACTGTAGCAATAGATGTAGCCCAGATTTCAGAAGGCACATATTAGATGATACTTTCATGCCTGCTGCAAAATTCCCATCTTAGATTTTTGCTGCCAACACAACTTGTTTTGGTAATATACAAAAAAATATGACAGTTATAGTAGCAGGGCGTCATTAAATCACTTAGTGACTAATGTCAATGATATGTTAGATGTCTGCAGTCATTGTAATGCAATTCACAATTTTATACCCACTAATATATTAAGCTAATGAGCTGTCACATTGGTTTGTATAGTAATTGACACTTGGGCACGGGGACATGTTTGCTGTATTCATCCTGTTTTATTCTTATATTTTGATATAGTACCTTTCATGCTGGGTCTTCAACGTACAATATTTAATCTTTTTTGTATGTGATGCTTTAATAGCGTTCAAGTGGATTTTAGCTGCAGCTCACAGTCATGTATCAGTGTGCTGTTGGTGGAACTGGCTTTTGAGAGGAAGTGGAAAATATTGGCTGAAGTCTTCCAGCTATAAGTAGATTACAGTGTAGGATATATTGGTTGTTACGCATTGTCACATCCACACACATTTCACGTGTTATTTCCATATCAGTCTATGTATGTGGACCTATTGGCAGTGTGTTATATTTTGCACTGTGTTCTCATTTAGGTTGATGACCTAAATTGAGCTAACTTTTTTTTTACACCATGATTTAAATCCCACTGCCTTGTCCTTTATCCCTGTATGTAGTTGTAGATCTGATTTGATTTATGGGATAGAATGAATGAACTAATAGTACTGTAGATTTTTTCCAACAAGATCTGTCTAACACACCTGCTCTGGCTGAGATTGTACAGTCAATACAGGTCGGTTGAGCTTTAGTTTTTCCATCTTGTTGACCATCTATTCTTTGAGGCTATGCAATGAATTTTTCTACATTGTTTAGAGATTATATGAGTGACGCGATGAGTTCCATCTGGCCTAATTGAAACTAGTGGAGCTGGCCAAACATGTCTAGTTAGTCACTTCTATGCATCAACTTGTTTTCAAAGACATCAGTGGAACATAGACCAGGGATGGGCAACTCATTCCACAAAGGGCCGCTGTGGCTACAGGTTTTTTTTTCCAACCAAGCAGCAGCACCCCAGACCTGACTCATTTAATCAACTGATCTCAGTCTGCAGACAGCTGATTGGTCAAACGGTGTGCTCTTGATAGGTTGGAACAAAAACCTACAGCCACAGCGGCCCTTTGTGGATTGAATTGCCCATCTCTGACATAGACTTTTCTTTACAAGCAAAGGGAGCTGGGTTTTGTTTCACATTTCATGTTCAGTGAAAAATCCACATGTTCTCCTTCCAAAAAAGTTACAGGAAGTGGAGAGTTTTCAGTTGTCTACTAGGTGATTGTGCTGAGTAGTAGAAGGTGTCTCTTCTTAAACTGGTGACCTGTCTGTGCTGTTTAACTGCCTCACGCCTCAGGGTTGCCTGGAATAAGACGTGTCTCTTCTTTTAATCACTGAACAAAAGGCATGAATAGGAAATGAAAATGGATAAATGGCGTAAACTACAGCATCATACTGCACACATACCACCACATCATGAGGAGGCTGTATTAAACTTGGATAAACCTGGAGATGCTGATCCTCACAAATCCAGCACACACATGTTTCTTAAATCTACATTAAAAAAACAGGAACAGAATTAGCAAAGTGGATCTGGTGTTAATTAGCTCAGTGCACGTTTCAAGATGGAAAGACATCAGCACACTTCCTGTTCGTCCATCAGGGGGAGAATCACAATATGTTATAATCAGTGTGGATGGGTTTTATTTGTTTTAGGTGCCTGAGCCGATGCGTCTTGAGGCCATGCACTTTTTCTGCAGAGGTTCTGTAATGGATATGCCTGTGTTGCTTGTTGGCCTAATCCCACACTGCAGGGAGACTTGACAATGATGCCGGGACCCTCGATACTATATCCACACTCCACTGTGGGTCTGTGTTCACTGCAGGCCCATCCGCAATGTTTTTGAACTGACATATTGGGGAGGAAAGCCTGTCTTGATATCTGAGTAGGCAGCCCATAATTATCCAACACCTGTGTTTGTTGATTGTGAGGAGTTTCCCAGCGGTCCGGGCCCGAGTGGGAGGATTGTGGTTCCAAGCACACGGAGGTTTATCTTGGCCTTGAGACACACGTGAGGTGCAGTCCCGGCCCCACGGCAGCGGCATGCTGTGGCTGCTGATCAGACTGAGCATGGCGCGCAGCCTGGGAATTAGACCCAGCAAGGCCTTTCATAACTGGGCTCCTGGGCCACGAGCTTGACAGTTTAGAATAGCGTTCAACAGCTGTGGTTTTTAAAAGGCCAATGGCAAGACCCTTTTTTTTCTTGGGTTGAACTGATAACTGATATTTCATGCTGGAATTCAGAGGATACCACAAATCTCCATTTACATCCAGGAAGTCATATCAGTAATCATACGAAAACAAATACAATCATGCAAATATGTTTTCAGTTCAAGGGTTGGGGCTGTCCATTAGATTTAATATTTTATCACACTGATTAAACCTTACAATAATGGTGGTGGATGATTGCGCAGGCCAACACCCACATATCTTCGGTTTACATTGACTGAGAGTTGTTTCATCCTGATGCAGGTTTCCTGTAGGATGTTGTCACAAACCCTGTCACATATTGGATATGTATTATTATTAACATGTGTGAACAGCTGGGTTGCCCTGTGACATGGCTTTCCAGTTTTCCCAATTGCTTGTTGTTGCATTTCTGAACAAAGGCCAGATTTGTGCAAATGCCACTTCATTTCGCACAGAGTGGAGGAATAAATCCCATTACTTCCAGTTGGAAACGCAGAGAGGTTAAACAAATAGAAGCTCAAAAGCAGCCTGAAATTGTCTATATTATTCAGCAGCAGCCTGTTTCTGACGTTCAATTTGGAAAGAATAATGTTTATCCTCTGAATGATAAGTTGTATTCTCACTTGTGTAAGAAAAAGTAAAAGTCAGATTTAAGCCCCTACGTTTGTGTGTAGCTTTTGAATTAGTCTGCTCAAATTAGCCTTTTCACTGCTGTCCACAAAGAAGTAGGTAGAGCACATTATAAAGGATGTGGGCTATTTTTTCCATTTGTCATATTGTTTGATAGTGTAAGGACTTTTACTGCATTCAGACTTTGTATACCTGTCTTCCTGAATTATGTGTAATCAACGACCAAGATTTTCATAAATCCTGTTCTTTTTATATGAATTGTTCTGTCAAATTTGCTCAGCTAAGCTTCCTCCACTCTCATTACAGCTGGTATTCCTTGGAGTCCAAGCCGGGGAAGAAGAGAAAAGAACGAGGCCGCATCCAAGTCAGCATCCAGTTCATGAGGAATAACATGACGGCCAGCATGTTCGACCTTTCCATGAAGGAGAAGCCCCGCTCGCCTTTTTCCAAGCTTAAAGACAAAATGAAGGGTCGTAAACACGACAGCGGCTTTGGTGACACATCTTCAGCCATCTTGCCTCGCTCTGCCGTGTGTGATTCGGAGCCCAGCCGTCAGGCCTTTTCCCAAGACCTGCAACCGCAGCCTGAACCAAAGGTCAAGAGGCCATTACTTGCTGGGGCCCATAAACTGTCTGCAGCCCATTCCATGTCCGATCTCATTGGGACCCACTTTCGGCCCAAACTCGACTCCATGAACTCCATAGAAGAGAGTGGTGAGGAGCTTTTACTTTTTAGATTTTTTTTTTTTAACTTTTCTTAATTTCTATGGAACTCTAGTAGCAGGTTAATATCAGCCAGTCAGAAGAGAGGAGGCTCTGAGACTCTCTTCTGATTGGCTGACTGATTAAATCTACAGCAAATTTCAGATAACACACTCCAGGTGGGCTGAGCTTAGGGAATGGTTGAAGGTGGGGACTGCTCTGACATCACAGAGGTACAGAAGTCCTGATGTCCTGTTTTAAGGTGGACTAAGCTGATCAATACTTTTACAGTACAAATATGGAAACAGGAAACTGCTTTATCAAAGGTATCAAAACATGATACCTTTATATAATATTGGCACCTTCAACACAATTTTTTCAGTGTTTACCTTTTCTACACTAAGTATCATGACTGCTTCCCTGTGAATGCAGTATGCTGTTGGGATATACTCTATAAATAAATGTAAAACCTATACGCGCTACCAGTCAAAGCTTTGGACACACCTTGTCATTCAATGGTCTTTCTTTATTTTTATTTCTTTATTTTTATTACTCACTGCACTGTAGATTCATACTTGGTACTGTATATACAGTACTGTGCAAAAGTTTTAGGTAGCTCTAGGCAGGTGTGAAAAAACACTGTAAACTAAGAATGCTTTCAAAAATGGAAATGTTAATATTTTATTTTCATTAATTAACAAAATGCAGTGAATGAACAGGAGACAAATCTAAATCAAATCAATATTTGGTTTGACCACCCTTTATTTATATTATAAAGT
>OMNW01028684.1:2975-13793 GCA_900303245.1 Selene dorsalis
CACATTTGCCCTTAGGAATCATGTATCTGAACAACTACTGGATGGATTCCCATAGAAATTGATGAGTATGACCCACAGTGATGCATTATGGTTGTACAAATTTCAAAATTGGATGACAGTAGTGTAGAGTTTAATGTGTTAAAACCTTTCACAAGGTAAAATGCATCAAACACTGCTGATGTAAGAACCACATTGGTAAAGTGGTTTGACGTTTATGTCAAAAAAAAAAGTGAATTCAGTTGATCATAAGTTTCCTGAGAATTGTGAATTGAAAAGAGATAATTATAAATTTGTTTTACACGTGAGTTGTGGTATCTATGAGCTACAACATGAGCTAGTAAACCTAGCATGAACGTGCACCATTTTAGCCGTGGGGACTAATAAAGTCAATGTGGTAGTTCTGGGGTAGTTCTATGTCCTAATTATTAAATCAAGATTCTGGATGTTTATGATCACAGTAAGTTCCTGAGCAGAGGTAAAGCTGTTTATGGTAGGCCAAGCTTTACTTTCAAAGAGAAAGCTGAGGGATTCTTCCCAAGATATGATGTAATTGTAAAACTTCCCAAACCTCACTGAGTTGGTGGCTCAGCAAGAAGATCCCAGCTGTTTGTATTCCCCTGCAACCTGGAGAGGTGGAATATTGAGTAAATATTCCACCTCTCCCATACACAGGGTAAATTGTGCCATGACACCACTTTTTTCGGACATGCTATATTATCAACACAGTTATATTTATATTTATACTCATTCTGTCTGTAGAGATGCACAACATCCTGAAATATCTGAAGATATATTAGTTCGCAACAAAACTATAATTGTCTTGATGTAGATGATCCTGAATATGAAAAGAAGCTCATCTTGCCCCACTCTCCCCTAACCCAAAATAATAAGACGCAATAAAAGTGCATGGCCCCAGCAAGAAGCACTGTACATCCTGATGGCAGCAGGATTAATACATTCCTTAAATCTCTCTGTTCCTCTGACCTGTGAGAGTCTCGGGTAGAGCGTGTTCACCCAGGATGACCTTTATCTTACACTCAAGTCCCCCACTAACTCCACTTTCCCTCCCAACACTGAGCTGCACTTTTTGATAAGCTTGTCAAGTCTATTCCTTTGACCACATTAGCATGTTGACAATTGGCTCCAACCATCACCAGCACAATCTCAGAGCTGCTAGCAGGACTACAAACTCTTACCTTTGCTAAATGTATGTTAAGCTGATATTTGATAATATTGAGGATCATAATATTCCCCATCATATACAACATTTCACGTCAGTTCAAAAATATCGATCTGTTGGCAACTATTGGCAACATCAGTTTTGCCAGTTTGATAAAGCTAGTATATGACGTGATTTATTGGTATTATATGTGATTTTTAGCCAGTCAACAGGCCAGGATGTTCTTGTGTTGCTAGAACCTTGAAAATAATTTGCTGCTCACTTAACACTATTTTTGTTATTAAACCATAAATATTCTTGTTGGGGGCCTTGTCACGAGTATGCGCCCACCCTGGTTATGCCCCCACATTGTCTAATTGTTGCAGATTTTTTGGGTGTAGAAAGAAGAAGAGCCACTGATCCATTAACTGACCAGGCCCAGCTTGATTGGCTCCGGACGATCCCCTGAAATAGCAGGATTGGCTGTCGGCCAAGCACCCATTTCCTGTGTGTCTGAGAGGAGCTCCAGCCACCGGGGCTCAAATGCATTTCCTGACTGTGTATAAAACTTTTATTAATGACCAGGAGTGCATCAGTGGATATGCCCACTCACCCACACTCACTCGCTCACCCACTCATTCACTCACTCATCGAGAGAGAGGAAGGGAGAGAAAGGGAAGCATGATGGAAGTAAAAATGAGTTGCAAAGAGACGTGATATAAGACGAGGAGAGGAGGGGAGAGCAAGAGTGTGTGTGCGGAGAGTGAGAGACAAAGAGAGACACTGATGGATGGATCAGGAGATGGGGAGATAGAATTAAGTGAGACAAACCAGAGCGGAGACATTAAAAGAGAAAGAGCGATAGGGAAGAGGTTTTCTATAAGCTCACAACCTACAGTATCTCTTACAGTGTAACTCCATTACTACTAATACAATGCAGGTCATTGAGTCCACCATTCCTTCCACCTGATACAAGATAAACACAAAAATGACACATACTGTAGATCTTAACTATATTTCCCTGTAAAATCTCATTATTACTCTTTAAAAACGGAAAGTCTAGAGCTGCACCATTGTTCATCAAGGCTGCAGTGTGTTGACCACTTTGCTGATTTGCTACAGGTAATATGTTCTTGATATGTGAAATTTGTCCTGAGGGTTGCTTCACACAAAAGGTTCTACATTAAATTAGAATTAAAGTGGTTTATCATGGAAGCACATGCATGCTTGGTAAATTTTATGTTTGTATGCGGTCTACCAGCATGACTCATGTCACTCAGTTGTTCTGCCCACCACTTTTGTCTTTTAGGTGGATTGGTATGACATTTTATAGACATTCACCCACCCAGATGATTAATTACGCCCCTCTCACTTTTTCTCAGTCGGATTCTAACGTCCGTATCTTTTGGTTGGAAATGATTGATGTCAAAACACACAACACTGGCTAATTGACACTGTGAGGTAAGACATTTAGAAGAAGTTGGAGACGTTACTCAACAAAATCATTTAAAACCTGTCTTCTAAGTCATCATTGAGTTTTTGGTCACCTGGCATTGCAACCACGGTAACACAAATTAAGATGAACAAGATAAACATTACACCTGCCTAACATCAACATGCTGCCATTGTGAGCATATTAACAATATTAATACATCAGTGCTAGTCTTTGGCTCAGATCAATGCTGTTCTCATAGCATGGTTATTGACACCTAGTCTGGTAAAATATTAAAGTATCTTATGTGCAGACTTTAGTGGAAAGCTTTTCAAGTGTCCAAAATTGAGGCTTTTCATTCATGCTGTGGCCAGGATGAATGAAAAGTGTCAGCCCATTCTTACATATGTGGTCAAGTAGACAGTGTGCTGCGTGAAATTGTCAATTTCAAGAAAAGGTTTGAGAGTTTCTTGTCAGGTGTTAAAGATACAAGTTAGTGACCAAATGGAGAAAACAATGAGAGGTTTTTGTAACTGTCACTGTACCTGAGGTCTGAGCAGGAGAGGAGAAGAGAAACAACACCTTTCATCATCACCATGTGGCCTTTCATCGCACCATAAAATGTGAATGGGGAGTTTCAAATGTGTATAGCGGAGCATAATTACATTAAATGGATGAAAGATGAGAGCTGTCAACACTTTCCTGGCAGGAAGGAGAGACGGAGGAAGAAAGATGGGGGGAGAGAGAGTGAGAGGCAGAGAGAGAGAGATTGCCATGACTGTCCAGGTTGCATCTAATCAGCCTGGATATTCTCAGTTTTCCACGAGTCATTCAGCTCTGTCAGATCAAGAGGGTCAGACAGAGTGTTGGTTTTGTAGGAAAAGAAGCAGTGCAGCTGTCAGTAAAGTAAAAAATCTGACTTATTTTTTCCAGGTTGCATTACGTTTATTCTCATAGTCATCAAGATTTTGGTCTCAGTCACAACTCATAGTTGTCATGGCTGACATCTGTGTTTAAAATATGAATGGAATATACATCCTGTCCCAATGGGCCCATATTTTGTGTTTTATAGTTATCAAATTTTTCCTCATCAAAGACTCTTAAACTGACACAAATTAGACTACAGACTTTTTGATATCTCATCGCAGTTAGTCTTTATAATCGACAACCATGATAGTCTCATATTCTGTCACTGTGTTACTTCTATGAGGAATTATAGTGAAAAGAAATTACTGTACTTTTTGCAAGAGACCCCTGGGAACACCTCAAGGACCCCTTGGAGTCCCAGAACCCACTTTGAGAAACACTGATGTGGACATTTGTTCTTGTGACAGTCAACTTGGAGTCAGATACAATGTGCTATTGTCTAACACCGTGTGGAATTTGAATAATGTCTTTTAATATATTCTAAAATTTAAGCTACATATTCAGACCGTGAGTAAATAATTGATACTGTTGTAAAAAAACAAACAAATAAAGTCAATAAATGGAAATGTGTAGATAATTTAGATATTTTGAGATCAGAAGATTAGTAAGATTGTGGTTGTGTATAAAGGAATACCACCATTTCAGGTGTGATCATTTGCAGTTTTTCCTGGTAGAATAATATGCTTTATTTCCCAGAGTGCTTCCAACTTCTCATATTGGCTCTTCTGCTTCCTCCTGCAGTCATCAGACAACAGCTTCAAACAATGACCGAAAATTACTCACATTCATCTGGCAGTTCTATAAAGTTAATTTGACCTTTGAAGGAATAAGAGTGAGGAACTGTGAAAGAGAGACACTGATGCAAGTTGAAAGTTACAATGTGATAAACTCACCACTTTGTGCTTTACTGCTGCGGATCTGACACCAGCTGCAGCTCACACTGGATTTGCATCAGTTTGAGCTGCAGCCGTTTTGGCTCCATAAATGCCTGGCTGCGCCCCAGTGTGGAGGTGGTGGGTTTATGCTGACGTTCAGTGTGACTCTTTGTACCCACCACACATGCACACACACACACACACACACTCCTCTCGACCCCAAAGCCAGGCAGGGGGCTTCAGTGGGTCAGTGACCCCAGGCATGGGGCCTGGTTACTGGGAGAGCAGGGTCGATAGGCCTGGCTGTGTGGGGAAGAGAGGGTCAATATGGATGAAAGACACTAAGAAAATGTGATTTTCATTTGACTTATTGCTGTAATTTACTTAATCTCTATAAATAAATGACATAAACTTCAACTATTATTAATAAGCCTTTACACATTGCTGGCTATTTACTATTGTACATATATTGAATATAAAATGTACTTAATCTTTTTTATACGATTACATGTCTTTTAAATAGTATATATGAACAGTCATTTTGAGCATATTCACAATAGAAATCAGCTGTTCTGCCCTTGAATTTAGTTTGTGTTCTCCATTCAACTTTCAAAAGTTTAATTTTATATTTGATACCAGTTTAAAAAAAATACAAATTTTAGGAAATTGTTCTGTTTCATGTTTACTCTTTTTAAATATTAAACATCTATTTTCTGTTTGTTGCCACCTTTTGTTGATGAATTCCCCCTTTATTTTGCCAATATTAATATCATACATCCATTCACGCCAATAAAGCATATTAATCTGATTAGAGAGAGAGAGTGAGAGGCTGACTGGAGTGTGTAATGGGGAAGGCATTGATTATGGCTGATAACCCTGGCTCTTTGATGTGGATAATGCAGTCTCTTTCTTCCTGCCTCTGCACAGCCTTTACACTCTAAAACCCCCGGGCCTCAGAGGATATTGGGTTTACAGAGTGAGAGAGAGAGAGAGAGAGAGAGTATACATCAGACACAGTGCATAAGCTTAAATGTGACAGACGAGAAGTTGTATATGGTAGAGAGCGGCCTGTTGTGTGTAGGATGTGAAAAAGACATACTGTGAAACACAGAGAAACTGTGTGCGTGTGTGTGAGAAAAGAGAATTTGAAAAAAGGTTGGAGAGGGGAAAAGTCATGGTGGATGGATGACAGGAGAGCAGAGCTGTACAACATGTGAACCGAATCATATTGTGATTATTATCGTTTATATTATTTAAAGTTTAAATGATAATGTGTCTTTTGGTGGGGCTTCTAACTCCTTCACATCGGAGCATCAGAGCATATGATTCGTAGGCCCAGACTCTTTAGCTCCACGTGACTCATGGTGCTAACATTTCACAGTAATGTTATGACAGATATACAAAAATATACAGCCCCTGCAGTTTGGATTTTGCTTTTGGCCTTACTACAGTTTTGATTATATTTTGATTCACTGTGCAGCCCTACAGGATCAATACTCATTCTCCTGTTTTCTACTGTCGGTCGACATTGGTTTAATTTGTGACCACAATTGGTCCCCATCACTGAAACTTCTTAATGACCATGTTAATGTGTATGTTAATGTTGATTAACATGACGCATCTGTAATATGAATACAAAAGATGATTCTTGAAGTGAAAAATCTATAGATAAAACTATACAACCCTGTTCTTTATCAACTCCGTAGGGCAGTTTAAACATCTTTCAGCTCAATGGTTTGGTGTTTGGTTGTACTTTGCTAAACAGATATTTTTCTCCAGGAACTGATACAGAGTAAAAACTAAAAACAAACAAAACAAAAAACACCTATTTTTGTAAAGTGGCCGGTAATATGAGTCTAAATGAATGATGGTCTTAACTGCTCAATAATGTGCATCTATATGTAAATATGTTATTTATAATTATGTAAAAGAAGATAGGATGTAATGTATACCATGTATTATTGTTATCATTATTATTACGTTGTGGTTGCAAAATGTTTCTGCTGCCCTAAAGTGGCAGAAAAGGTTACTGCAATTAATTCAGAATTAGCCAAGAAGCTATTTCAAGCCCCCAAACAAGTGAAGTATTTTAACCTAAAACCATAATCTGTCTCTGACACAAACAAAGCCATTTGATTGTGTCTGCTCTAAGCAATGTCAAATCAGAAAATGTCTTTTTGCCACAGTTTGGGAGGTGATGACAAACCATAGGACATCAGATCAGATAACATAAGTGTAATTTTGCAGCAACTAAAATCATATTTTGTTTGCTTGTTTGTAGTTTGTTAAAGTGAGAGCGACAGAGATTTTATTAACTGGGTGGACTGACCCTGACTGACCTGTTGGTATGGATGAATATAATATGCCACATTAATGTTTTCTTGTGACAATGTCACGTGCCTGTAACAGGGGTTTTGCCAACAGGTATTTCATATACTGAGTCTGTTCCTTTGTCGTTTCAGGTCCACAGACAAACAGTGAATAAACAGAGCCCAGAGTTGCAGCAGCACTGCTTCTCCTTCTACAGTTTGTATTTCTTGTTTTCAAAACTCTCCCTTGCACATTATTAAAGAAATTGTTGGGATGTCATGATTGAATCCAGGTTTTAATGCCACGTTGGGTTTTTTGGTTGTTTGTTTTGAGTGTAACTATTCATATTTAATTCATGAGGCCTACATAGAATGGGCTACATAATCGATTCAGTCAAGAAATGTGTCAGTGGAGAGAGCGGAAACATGGAGGGATTTCAGCCGTACATCAACTTAGTCCCAGTTACAGTAAGAGTACGAGTGCTGATCTCCATTGCTCTTGAAAGAGATCAACCAAAACTGAGAATAATATCATTATTAATTAAGATGTCATCAGTGTGTCTATCGAGGTGTTTCTGCAGTAGCAAGACAACTACCTGGATAAAAGTTATTACAAAAAGTAATGACATTTTAACAAAGATAAATAAAAAAGTCCCTATATGTAAGCAGCTGTAACAGCAACTTGAGACCTGAGACTGCATGAAAACTAGTCAATGAGTCGTAATGAATGAACAGTTGAAGAAATTAAAGGTAATGAATAAACACTGGAAATAGTGAACATAAATAATGGAAATAGCTTAATGGATGGGACTAATGGAGAAACAGTTAACAGTAGTTCATAGGAGTTAAAGTATCTTCTTCCTCTGCTTTCTGCTATTGGAACAAATGCAGACTTTACCAAATCCACTTACCAAGTTACACTGCATGAAAATACTATGGATTTATTGGTTAATAATAATGTATTTTGTATGCTAATAGTTATGTAAAATCCTGTTAAATTCAATTTCTGATTGGGAACCTGCATCAGATTATGGTTTGGATATCTTTTAACTTTTTGTTAACTGTAATTTGTGGGTGAATAGGTCATACTGCCTTTAGGGCCGATGTTTTTCCCTTTCAAAAATCCCCACAAGGTGATATATTTGTCATAACTTGTGCGCACAAGTCATTATCTCGTGGGAACTTCTTGGGTGTTTCCACAAAACCTTAATCTTCCATGATTTTATTCTCTAGAATTTCAAGTCAGATTATGTAATAAGTTCAATATCCATAACCTTAATAATTACAGCTATTAATTGTTATTAGTCTGATCTGTCTGTGGTTCTTTTGCTTGTAATCATTTACTACTCAGGACAGTCGTGACCATTTACGGCGCTCTATGATGGTTTGTGCTTTTCTGTGTGACCATGTGGGCTTTGAGAACAGTGACTGAAGTCAAAATGGTTGATGAGCGTCCAACTGAGCCAAGCCCTACAGAGCTGGGATGACCTCATTCTCTGTGTCTCTGCTCCATCAGCTCCACTCATTGACCCCAACTGGGAGCAAGGCACTGAGGGGAGCTGGTGCCCTCTGCTGGAGATGCAGCCAGCTTATCCAAGGACTCAGGAGCCTGCACATAAATACTGTATGGTATGTAGTGGTGATGTATAAGTCTATATAGTCTCCTGTGGTTAAAATGGAAATGGGGAAAAAGGTTATGACTTACTGCCCCTGATACTTATAACATAAAGGAAAAGGGAGTAAAAGAAAGACAGAAAGAGAAGGGAAGGAAGAACAGAGCAAATAATGTGAAAACAGAGACAAAGCATTTTATCTAGCAATTTATCTAGGCATTCACTGACCCATAACTGTTACTTGAAGACCTGTGCAGTGTCCACCGTGACCCGTGACCCTTTAAAATGACCATAGTGACGTTATTGGTTGTTGTGAGTCTCACCATGCTGTAGCAGTGCAGTAAAAAGCAAACCAGGAGAACTTATACAACGACACATCACTGATTTTAATCATGATCTATCATAGCTCAAACATTTGGTACTGAAAAAGACAAAGGCCACTTAAAGTGAGCAGGCCGAAACCTCCTAGACTGAAAATAAAGGAAAATCTTTTTGCATTACAAAAATATATGTCGAGATATCTATTTGCAGATTAGCTACAACCAGTTAATTTAGCTCAGTGTAAAATGTATCCTCTGCAGGCCAAGTGAGGCAGCATTTGGTTTTCAGAGATTACCCAGCTAGGAAGCAATGTTCTGATGCTGCTTGAAAATTACATTGAATATTATTCACAACCAAACGCTGATACTGCCCTAACGTTGCCTTGCTAACATTATAAACAAAAATAAGGCACTTCCAAAAAAGGTTCCAATAGTCAAAATCACTTTACAGCATTCCTACAGAGATGTGGCTCTGTGTCCACTGGGCGGCTCTTTCCTGTCACTAGTGTTATTCAAATGTTACCAGGGAATGTGCAGTGCAGCTGATACATCATAAGGTGTTGGGATGGAGATGGTGGATGGTGGTGAGATGGTGGTGCATCTCATGGCGCTGCAGCCTCTTAAACCAGTTACAGTACATATTTGTATAATCTGTGGCACAAACACAAACATTAAAGTCTTCTAACTCTTTCTAATCCCTCCACTAGCAGTTAATCAGGTGAGAGCTATAGTTTGACTAAATGTGCAGTGTGTATCAGACAACAACCACAACAACTCACTTACCCATTACTAGAAATCAGGGCTGAGTATTGTTTAAAAGTGTTCGGTATCAGTCCTGAAACTGATACCTTGACTTCAATACCTTGTCTTTTTCCGATCAAATCCATTTTCCCTTTTAGAAAATTTAATTATACTACACATAACAGTACAAATTCAAACATTTTAAACAGCCAATCATCAGCATTATTAGATCTTGCCAGGAATGCTTGTTGTTCCTATTGGCTCAGTGATGCTTTACTTATTTACTCCTTAGGTATCAATGACGAGGCTTTTTCAGTCCTCAACAGCATTAAACCAATTTAATCGGTGGATAAAAGCATTGAAGTTCAATGCTCAGCCCTATTAAAAATAAGTGAAGGCAAGCAGTTTGTTTTCATTGTTTTCTGTGAATCTTCCCTGCAGTCGAGCTGCAAATCAGCTGGTGAAACAGGCTGCAGCACCTTAGAGATGAGAACCTGGTGGACACAGAGCCTGAACAGACACAACCAAGAAAACTCAGGAAGAGAAAAGGCTCACTTGACATTTAAAACAATATTGTGCTTTAACATTTTCTTCCACCATCATAAAAACCCAACTGAATCATGCTCCAGTTCCATACATCCAGTTAAAATCCCCTGCCTGCCCACAGCCATGGAGTGGCACCCATGGGAGTTGGCGCAGGCTTGCACTTCCTCTCATCGCACTAATCCCCAACCCTAACCCCACACAGCCATACTAACACATTACAGATACAAACTCCCACTTATCATAAGACAACAAGAAAACAACCCGAGAACATTTTCTTAAAATGTTCCTCAAACCATATCACAGGAGGGAGGGCTGCTCTACAGTCACACCGGAGAAAACATTTACTGAGCATGCCCATCTTCATAATATATAAATATTTACATGCAGAATAGGAATCCAATTCCTCTTCCCCGTGGGTAGCAGGGCTGTGGTGGCTTTCAGGAGAATCTCATTCCACATTACCAGTCTGGGCTCAGTGTGCATCAGTGCCAACTGGAAGCTGAGACTCCATAAGTTATATTGACTGCATGTGGTTCCACTTTTGTACATTGTCTTCCTGTCAGTGACTCCCCCTAGTGGTTGACTAAAAGAAGTACACCCTCAACTCATGAAGGTAACATGCAGGGTCGCCGCAGCAACAAGCATCAAGGCTGAAGTTGGCTTTGCTCTACTTTGTGGTTCAGTTGAGTTTTTCTTTTCACTTTTCTAATTTGAATCACAATATGCTAATTTTAGAAACCTTTGGGACCTATGGTCAAAGTAAGATACTCTGAAAACTATAGCTTTGGTATTTGCAGTGAAAGTCAACACTGATAATAATACATTTCTACTGATCTTACCTTATTGAGCATTATTCCCTGCCATAGTGCAACATCACCTTTCTAATAATGATAATA
>OMNW01028684.1:15119-49106 GCA_900303245.1 Selene dorsalis
GTGCAATCATTCCTGTCGGAGAGAAGCAGTGTCTTTTAAGGGGTTGTAATGATTTCCTGTTTCAAAATAAACAAAACACAAGTGCAGCTGTTATATCTTTGAACAAATTACCAGTCGGCTTTAAAAAATAAAGAGCCTGGGCACTGAACAAATTAAACAGACAACAAAACACAAAAGAAGGAGTTATCATCTGCTAAAATGTTAGCAGCCGTGCAGTGAAAGCAAAGGTCAGTATTAAAGGACCTGTGTGGATGTGGATTTAAGGGCATCTGTGAATATTTATAATTTTGTTTTCATTAAACATCTGAAACGACAGTTGCCCACAATGGATAAACCAAACAATGTAGAGAAATCATTTCATCAATCAAATTTCTTATTTTTTTTGTTCTTTTGTTATGTTACCCGAAGGCCACTGTAGGTTTTTCTACTTTGAAAAGGAGGTGTTTGGGGTTGAAGAGATTCAGTTGGTTGTGATCTGCAACCTCACCACTAGATGTCACAAACTCCTTCACACTGGTCCTTTAAAGGCAACTGTCAGATACTTTCCTTTGTCACACACTGTTGTACTTACCATGGATGTGCAGATTTAAAATGGTTTTGTGGTTTAGAGCTTAAACCTGCTTTTGTTTTATTTGTAATTTTTTTATTTTACTGCCCCCTAGTGGTTGTATCAACCAAGGCACCTGTCTAAAGTCCATTCAAATGTGATATCAGTCAAACCTGGTATTTTTACCCGAGTATGAAAATATTTTTTTAATTTTCAAATGTATTTTTCTCATTTAGTGATGAACATTTCATGTTGTTGCATTGCCCTGTGAATGTCTCACATTAACAGCTAAAGTGTGCTGACTAATAATCAACCTTTGATTTATTTATAGCACTTATATAGCACTGACAAGAGGATGACCTTCACTAAAAAATGAAAAACAAACACAAAAACACAGTTTAATTTATCAAAATAAATAAAAATTTTGTTCAACCTGATATCAAACTGCATCTCAAGCAGTGTGGGGTGATGTACAGATGTTATGCTGCATTTAAACTCGTAGGAAATTAGAAAATTCATTAGTATTTCTGCTTCCGACCTCAGAGTCGGAAGCGACTTAAGAAAGTTTTCCTGACTGAACTTGGAGCACATAAGATTAAGATTCAAAGAAGATACTTGGACTGCAGTGCAGTTTTATTATTTATTTTACATTGACCCTTATACTCTCACTATCAGATCTTCAAAGTGGCTGCTGTAATGGTTAAATTTAATGACTGTAGGATGTGTATAGAAACTCCAAAACTGAGATAAAAGTCAGCCATGATGGAATTCAATTCATGTGGTTTTTCAGTAGAAAACTTCCATTTCTCACTCATCATAAAGCAACATACAGTTCTTCAGTAATGCTGTCCAAGCTGTGTGTTGCAATACAGAGCACCTATACATTAGTCCTTATATCATACAGCTACATTTTAATTATATATGACTTAAAAAACAGATCAGACTTTAAAGCATTGAATCTGTCTGAAGTTGCACCTTTTGATCAGAGGGTGGCGCTAGTTAATCTGATTACAAACCAGTCTCTAATTTACCAGTAAGCAAAGAAGCTTTACAGTCCAGACCCTAATTAAAGATTTTCAGTGGTTCAATTATACATTAAGGAAAACCAATTTTTAATGTTATATTCCCCCCTTATATTTCTCAGAGCTGCTAATGGTATGGTTTTGTTGCAGCCATCTTTACTTGCTTTATGAAGGGCTAAAATGTCCTTAATGGTGTATTTATGCTAATTAATATCTAATAATAATAATGTATAAACTTAAAGCCACTGAGCTATACTCGATGCTACTTATCCAAACCTTTGTTGGTGCAGTTAATTTATGTGAAAAAGGGACCCAGTATTTACTTAAATACAAACTAATATAAACTAAGATGAACTACAAACCTCTTGAAATTAAGTGTAATTCATTAAAGAAGTTAAATGTCCTTGTAAGTATTGTTATATAGAGTGTTAGCAGCCCTAAGCTCTGGCCTCTAGGTCCCTCCCTTCATTATGTGGGTGTTGAATGTGGCTCGACTCGGTGAAGGTCGTCTGTGTTACCATCGGCAGGAACAGAATTTAGCACAGAGACATGTAAATGAACAGTCGTCACTCAGAGCAGCAGCTGAACCTCTGCTGCAGTTTTAAGGAGGGCGTCTCAGGTGGTCAGTCGCATCTCAATACCGCACGACCGTTCATGTTGCTCCATGTTGAGCTTTAATAAGAAGCTAATGTCACCTGCTTTTGAAACTAAACTCTACCTTCCTGTTCTTACCTGTTTGATCATCTCTCCAGTTCTCTCAATGACGATGGTCTTGGCCTCTTTGACAGGGGAGGTGACCTGGTAGTCATCACTGAGCAGACCAAGGATGGGGTACTGGTTCCTGTACCTATATACACACAAACAGACATACAGAGATGTTCAATTGTGGTTCAAACTGACAGCTTTTAGTGGAGAGTTTTAACACCCAACAGTTAGATATTAACTTGATTTTATTTGATTTACACTTTTCTTGTAAAAAGCTACCTAATGGAACGGTTTTATTTTTTAGGGTTAGAGTTAGTTTTAAATTATGTGATTATTTCATAAATGACATGGAACAGTGGGGAGAAACTATAATGTATATGCCAGCAACCAAAAAGACAAAAGATGTTCCAGCTAAAATAAATTTCATATAATGGTTTACTATTTGCTCCGGAACTGGAAATGGTATTGAACGTACCTCTTGGTGATGATGGTCTTGGTGACCTGGTTCTTGGAACTGTCATTCTTCTCGAGCATCAGCCTCTTGATCTCCTGAGGGCCACAAGAGGTCAAAGGTCAGGCCAGGTGACAGTTAGTGCCTGTTTAACTTGTTAGTTTAATCTTGTTTCCAGACACATCCTCCTCTCCCCTTAAATGCAAATTAACTCTATCAACTCTTGTTTGTGTGTGTGAGAAACTGTGTGTGATGCCAGTGCCCTGGGGTCACAGAAACATTCCAGAGGTTCAGTTAACGACAACCTGCTTCTGCTGAAGCAGCACTCAGAATGCAGTTGGACCTGAAGGGTGAAAACTGATCGGTTAAATAATGTAAATCGAGTTGCACACCAGGTTGTGTTTGTTGTGTTGTGTTCCTGTAACACAGGCCAGGCAGCTTTCTTTGATTTTTATTTACATGCTTCAATCCTGGTAAGTCACACACTCAATTTCTTTCCGCATGACTGTACACACTCCTGTTCATTCAGAGTATGTGTGGGTGTGTTGAGCTGCAGACCTCCTCCTGCCGGGTGATGGTGGTCTGCCGCTGCTCCAGCATGGCCAACAGCTCGGAGATCTTTAGCTGGAGGCTCTTCTCTGAGGCTGACTTGTCAGTGGTCACCTCCGTCTGGATTCGTGTTATCTGGGTCTGGAGGCAAAGTTAAGTATGTAAATAGATCCCAGCGAAAGTAGCATTTTTAGTTTTTTTCTCTTTAGGCCTCACAAGTATATCTAAAAATGTGTTCCTGCCTATTTTATGGTGGTTTTATTTCTTGAATATTAACAAGCACACTTTATAATTCTGAATGCAGCAAAATTAAGTTGTCTTTTTTCATTTAGCATATTTCATTTTTGTACTTGTGTATTGTGACTAATGTTTTCTGCTTTATGTGACCTGCCTGCTGCAGGATGGTGGCTGTATCTTAGCTAAGTGTGCTAGCATGCTAATGTTAGCAAATATGCCAATGCTAAAGACGAAGACAAGGTAAAGAATGTCACTGCGTCACTGCCGCAGGTATTTGCAGATAAAGATGGCACCAAGGGAACCTTAGTTTAATGCATCCCACAGTCTGGTGTCATGGCTCTCACCCTCAGCCTCTGTATCTCCTGGTCTTTCTCTTGTCTGATGGAGATGAGCTGTTCATTGTACTGACGTGACAGCTCCTCTGTCTTGATGTGCAAGGTGGTGCTGCTGTCTTGGCCTGCGAGCTGACCAACAAAGAGAGGAAGAAGAAGAAGAAGAAGAAGAAAGAAAACCATCATTGTCACAGTTACCACAACCCTCATCCTGATTTTTATTTATTTTTAATCTCTTCATTAAGATTTGTGTAAAACATTAACCATCACCCTGCCTATAGCATCATCTTCTGTCATATACGCTTCATTTATATGGTTTGAATGGCAGATGTAATATTTACACTGTATACATTTACTTCATAGGTATTAAAGTAGGAACTGCAGAAATCCAGTCATTTACTGTAGCCCCATTTTAAAAATCCTTTTCAAATTGTTTTTCTAATTCCATTATTTTTTTGGGGTTTTGTGTGTTTATAAATGTTGTGTTTGTAAATTAGTTATTGTTACAAATTCTTTATTTATCCAACTACCATTTTAATGCCTATTAGAATATGAAATTAAGGAAATTAGGTTTGGCCTTTAGTTTTTTTGTACTGATAATAATCGAATTTCAGATTACAAATCAGTTTGTATTTTGCACCACAATCACATTATTATCGTTCATATCAGGATCATTATTATTGAACAATGACATGTGGTACTTGCCCACATGAATCATGCATTTTTCCAACTCATGCTGGGTGCCAAACGCCTCATGCATCTCTGAGTCTGCACACAAGTAGACAGATTTTTTGTTTTGTTTTTTTCCAATAATTTTTTTCATTATCATGTTAATTGATTTTTTCATGAAGAAAAAAACTTTGCCTTGAGAAGTTTCATGTTACAGCAGTCAGCGATCAAAGAGCCAGAAGATTTTATGTTATGATGCCATGTAAAGCCCTTTGAGACAAACTGTGATTATATGAGTCACGTTTTACTTCAAAGAAACTTCAAATGGTTCAGCACATATATGATAAATAGAGAATTTCTGAGGTCTGCTTTTCCAGGCAGACATATATTTGGGAGGATCAGGAACGAGTGGTGTTTTACCTTCTGTCGGAGCAACTCGTTCTCATTCTCCAGCGCTCTCATCCTTCCCTCCAGCTCTTTGAGCTTGAACTCACGGCTGGAGTCGGTGTTACGGGTGCTCATCAGCTGACTCTCAAGGGAGCGCTGGGCCGCCGTGGTTTCCTTCAGAGACAGCTGCAGAAGGAACACACACACACACAGACTCACTAATCAACAGTGGGATACCAATGCGGTGCTGCAATGATGGATACATTAAAAGTGATGGTGATTTTGATGCTGTAGTTGTTGAAGCCTCTGAATTGTATCATTTGTTACTAAATACTCAGATGTTAAATCTTTATGTTTATTTTATCTTAATTAAAACTGTACAGGACACAGGTGCTGAAGTCTGGAAAATAACCTTCTCAGTGATGTAAAATGGATAAATTGTTTCCATTAGAGTAATGACAGTGATTGTAAACAAAAGCTTTATTGTCTTTTCTCCATATATGGAGTGCGTTCACAGTCACACACACAGTAGTCTTGTATACAGACAGGTGCACTGTACCTGGAGCTGTCTGTTGTTTTCCCGGACGGCCTCCAGGAGGGTGTCATACTGCCGAGCCTGGTCCACTTTGAAACTCAGGTCTCTCTCCAGAGCCTCCTTCTCACTCTCCAGACGCTGCAACAGGAGACACAGGCAGGCAGGTACAGGCATGTTTGTCATTTTCAAAAGCAGATGAATCATAATTTCCACTTCATTTACTCTGTTAATTACTTGTGTCAATTTGAATACAGGACATAGCTGTCTTAAGTAACCACATGCAAATGCATTTGTTCCATATTTTTCCACACTAATTGTTTCAGAAACACAAACACACCGTAAGATAATAAGAATCCACTAAATCAACACTGGCAGTAATGATCTCATGTTATTTGGCCTGAAGTCTGCACATGTCTGATGTGATTTAAAGCAATTTAATGAATCACACGACCATGAAGAGTTCACAGTGCGATGGAGACATCATGTTCACAATGGTTGGGGATATTATATAACACAACAAATATATGTTACGTCTTTACTCCATTACATTTACTTAACAGCACTAGTTAGCCACATCTCAGAATAGTGTGTACTTCAAAAAGCTGATTGGAGTAATAAACCTCCACCAATTTAAAATATTACATAACATGACAAACCGTGCATGGCACAGCTGCCGACCCTGTGATTACCCATGGTTATTTCTTGTCCACTTGTATGGGTTGTCTGTGTGCGCTGTCATTTTATATGGGGAAGCCAAAGACAAATTTCCACTTAGGTGGACCATGAAGTTAAACTAAACTAAACTGAAATGTTTGTTACACATATTATCTATCTAAAGATCTTATGTTTTTACTTGTGTAAAAGAGTAGGATTTTTACTAATGACAAAATATGTTTGTGGTATTGATACTTTAACATGAGTTCACCAGAGCTACCAAATAGCAAAACCATTGTACTATAACTATTGGTGGTCATTTCTTTCTGGAGGAGTTTGGTCGCGTTTTTTGTCTCGTAATGACATGTCGACCTCTTCTGCTTGAGGACGATCTGATTGGACACTGCTTGTTTGTTTATCTTCTGCTGTCATTATGGACTCAAACCAGAGACTCCCGCATCTCTAATAGCTATAGTTACTGGTCACAGAGTCGACAGTTGGTCACACACTGACTATACACAGATATTTAAGCCCTAATCTGGAAGTAATCTGAATTATGGAAACAAGAACAAGAACCTAAACAAACTCTTTCAGCTTCTCTTCACATGAGGATGTTTCTCTTGTGGGGCAGCTTCAGCTCTTACCCGCAGGTCCTCAGACATGTGGAGCAGCTCCTCTCTCAGACTGCTGAAGGTGGACAGCAGCAGACGCATGCTCTTATCAGCAGTGAGACGAGTCTGACACACACACACACACACACACAGACATGAACAGAGGAATGAACAGTTGCAGTATTCTGTCGTCTGCAGCCCATATGTCTGAAAAATAACAGTAATGGTTTCCAGGCAAATATATGAAGCCTTGTGGTTTCTTTTATAGTTTATACTAGTTTATAAATTTCCTTCAAACAAAATACAGACACTTCTGCCTCCATCACTGGACTACAAACATGTGTGGTCATGGATAAATAGTTTAAAGTACACTCAATTATCATTACATGGTTGGAGTGATTCAACTAAAAGAGCAAAATATTCAAAAAAAATAATAATAATGAAAACAAGTTTAAGGTTTTAAAGCCAAAATGGTCGTTATTAATTCTGACCATTGTGAATATGAAAAAAAATTCCACAGTTTCACAATGTTTCAATTTTAATTTCTATGATGTTTTTAATGAAACATAAAATATGAATCAAACGGAAAGACGATGAACTTAAATGGTTAAAATACAAGCACTGTGCCATGATGTCATCACTCACCTGCAGCAGGTAGCGGATCTGTTGTTTGGTCAGTTCTGTGGTTCCTTTGGGAATCAAAGCCTCCACCTCATCCTTCTCCACCTGAACACACATACACACACACACAATCACACACACAGATACACACACACACCATGAGTTTTGTCTGCTGCGGTTTATTTATCAGATGTGAGTGATGCAGGTTTGTTTCCTACCTTGCTGAGATCCAGCTGTTTCCTGTAACACACAAAGAGGAAAAGACAAACAATGAGGATGAGAGACCAAAAACATGACTGTACATGTGTGTGTGTGTCCATGTGCCTGTGCCCGTGGGTAAATGTGTTTAGTGTATTTATCATATCGTGAGAACAAAAACAAATGCTCACACCACACTGAGGTCTTACAACTTTTCCATGAGGCTGCAGGTTTTTGTTCCAACCAACACACAATTTGACCAATCAACCGTTTGAAGACTCAGATCAGTTGATCAAATGAGTCCAAGTCTGTCTGGTGTGCTGCTGCTTGGTTGATAAGAAAACCTGCAGCCACACCCGCCCTTTGTGGAATAGGTTGCATGCCTGATCTACAGCATGAATTTTTATTTTAGGAGAATGAATTTTGTTAAGCCAAGTTTTTGGGAGTTTGGCAATCACTGATAATGTATCAATCAAAAACTGAGTTGGCTTTAAACCACCACATGCACACACACTCACATGTGCGTGCACTCACACACATGCACACATACACACACTTAGTACATCAACACGTTGCTTATCTGACTGACTCTTGACCTCTTAAATATCCTTTCAACCTGAATGACAGGACCGGAATCAGCCTAACTGCTCCCTCACGTTCCCTCCATGCTTAAAATGTTCCTGCATCCGTTTCCTGTGAGGACTAGTAGACAGTTTAGGAAAAGCTTTGATTGTGGCGACAATAATGGATCCCACCACAGCTCGTTACCAGCTACCAGCCCAAGCTGGTTACTAGGTAACTTCCTCGAACATTTGGCCACTCTAGTTACTCAAGCAACAATTAAACTGTGAATTTGTTAGGGACAACTTTCAGCTGCAGATTAACACATTTAGTGCTGCAGTGTGTGGGACCGCGTCATGATAAACTACAGTACAACGAAGAAAGAGAACTGGTTCATGTCTAGTTTTTTGGAAACACTGAAGCTCTGTGACTCTGAGGAATCAAACATAAACACCTCTGACACATGCAATATTTAGTAGTTGTTGGTTTGGTCTTTTGATGGCGCAACCAAACAAGTGCAGGTAGGTGTGTGTGTGTGTGTGTGTGTGTGTGTGTGTGTGTGAGACAGAGAGAGAGAGAGGTTTAAGATTTTGCGGTTAATGCCTCATTCAGGACTGTACCTGCTGAGTCTGCAGGATGTGTGTGTGAGTGTGAGCTAAGAACCTGCAGGAATTTCAGGTGCAGGAAACCGACTGAAACTCGTCTCAGACCTGTCCCAGCATGCCATGGATACTAATGCCAAAAATCGTTTATCGTTTATCCCCATGATTGTATGCCACAGCTTTTGGCGAGGTTGGAACCAGACCAGACAGACAGTCTGGGAGTCTGGTCACACCCATGGAATCCACAGGACAATGGCAACATCAGCTAACATCAGCTACACATGATGCCACCTCCATGTCACTGTGACAACTACAATGCACAAGCACTTTGGCGACTTACGATCCACGGATCTTGGACACGTGGTCGGAGATGCAGCTGTGGATGTCGCAGTTCTTCCTGTAAACGTCGGCCAGCAGCTCCCCGAAGTAACGCGTGTCCATCTTTGCCGGCTGGGGCACCTCTTTCACCACGGTCTTCACCTCCCTGGAAATCGCAGGCTTCTCCTGTACGACATTGATGATCTCCACCTCCTCAATCTCCACCGTCTCCTCCTCCTCTTCCTCCTGGAGGGAAACGAAAAACAGAAACGGTTATTTCTAGTTTCTAGTTTTGGCCTCAGACTGTATTCTGATCATTTTACCACAGTAATGTCTGTCCTCACCTCCATCTAGAAGGTTCGTTAGCAGGGTTACACAAAAAGCACTGAGCCGCGTTATATGCGCCGTTATTTGCGTATAACGTGATGGAGCGACGGTGAAAGGGTTATGGAAGCACTCATTAAACATCAGAGCAGATCCAGATAAGTTCTTGCTAATTGCTAAAGTTTTTCCACTTAGGTCTGGTGTATGTTGACATTGGCCTTGGTGTAGATCTGAGCTCTCTTTGTCTGCTCCTCCAGTTGTTTGTCTTTGATCACAAGCCAAAATTCAGAGGAAGAAGCGGCGGTGCAAGATCACAATTCATCTTTCTGGCTTGAGCAATGAGCACTGAAAGGAGTGTGGCTGTCGCAACCATGTTATCACTGGGTTAGATAACATGACCAGATTTTAAAGCCCCGGTTTCAGGTATTTGCGCAAATTCAGCCAAAAGAGTGTTAACTGAGTTCCAACAATGATAATTTCCGGTGCTGCAGTTTCTGTTGGACCGATCAAAATCAGAACTGTGTGTAGATCAGCCAAACTCTACTAGCACCAAACTGGGGAGAAGCTTTTCTTTTTGTCGAAGGTGTCAGTGAGATGTTTACTTTATATCGTGGTAAATTCACAATAGCTCAGGCTCATGCATTTGTTAAAATGCAGGGTGACGTTATTTTTCAATATTCAATTGGTTGCTGGTTATGAAAAATTAAATTCCCTTCGTATGAGGTTGCATGAGAGGTGCACAACAAGCAAACTGTATTTGATTTATGTTACTGTGTCCCTGATTATTGATGGACACTGGCTTGACATGTCTTACACTGACACTTGTATAAGTGACGTCTGTTTAAACATTTGTGTTTTATTGCAGTTTTTAGTATCCAATGAGAGAGGGAAAAGAAAAACAAATCTTCAAAAGCAATATAGGAAATTATCATCATTTATTGCTAAAAAGGCGTCACCAAACCGCCAAGACAATCAGACCCTGTGGCCCTGGGATCTCCACCTGCCTCACACACCCCACCTCCACGTGATCGGAGCCACACACACCCATTTAGCTCCTCTTATCTACATGTAGCAACAGAAACAGTTGTTGCATAACCTGTTATCTGACTCCACGCTGAGCGGATCTGCCTCCTGTGCATGCTCTCCACACAGCAAAGCACCTTCACTCTCTGTAAACACTTATCCTTCTTCGTTTGCTGACAGACTGACAGTCTGCACCAGCGTTCATTCATAGTATTTGCCTTGTCTTGTTTCAGACTCTTTTCTTTTGCCTCCACGTTCTCGGTGGGAAAGCTGATTGTTGGAAAGCACTGTAAATAATCATTTCCTCACAGTTACACCCAGCAGACGTTGACAACCACCTTGTAGAAATAAGACGACTTTACATAACACACCTCAGGCCTTTTGGTTTAGGGAACGTCAAAGTCCTGTGAGATTAAATCTAAAATATAGTGAGGAATTAAGTATTGGTGCTTCTTTTTTTGTGTGGAAGACAGGTATGTTGACAAGCCCAAGTTTGCTGATCAATTGTTTTTGCCTCATTTAACCCTAGTCCTCTTATTTTTCTAAGGGTGCAGCTTTTTTAGTTGCAGGGTGTGGACCTCTAACCAACTCCCACCTGTCCCTGTAAATGTGATACATCATTAGAGCAGGTTGATGGGGTTTAAGTACAATAATGACCTGAATGATTTTTTTTTTTTTTTATAAAACTAGAGCTACTGTGTCCCAGCATGCACCTGCCTCAGCGTAGTGGGAGCGAACTCTCACAGCCAAAACTTCAAACTCCAGCATGCACAGCACTACATTAACAATCACAGCTGCTATAATCAAGTCACTATTTGAAATGAAGAAAGAGCTATTGCTACACACCTAACATAAGTCCAGCATGCTTTACCCATCATTCTGTTTACAACAAAAGGAAAAAACATTCTCTAAGCAGTGCTGCTAGACTGGACCACCGCAAAGTGATGAGACATGTCAGAAGGCAGACAGGACGGGCAAGAGGAACTGCTCTTGGACAGAGGACAACTGACAGCGTTGCTCTAGAGTGAGACATAAACATTTGCTAATGCTAACGTAACAACTGAAACTGACAAACAGCCTGTTTAAGTTCCACTGAAGTGATGTCTTAATGTTGTGTTGTAAAAAAAAAATGCCCCGGGGCAAAACCAGCTTTAGTACCAGTTTCACTTCACTTCAGATTACATCTAGAACTTTCACCTCATTACTCTCTTATGTGCTCATGGCTAAATTGATTTAGAGGGATTAGTTATAATCCGTTGAATACATAAGGGAGATGACCCTATATAGCATCTTTCTGGATCAAACATGTCTCCATGTTCGACTGAGCCCACTACTATGCATGTTTGTTTTTGTTTTTTTTAACCTGGCTTTACTCCCAGCAGAGAAAGAGTTACTCTCACGTCATTATCTTCTCAAATATCTAAACCTGTGGTTGCGTCGAGCAATCAAACCAGATTTCACAGGAACCTGAGGGAAGATTGAGAGCTACAATTTCCCACCAGGAGAATTTTTTACACTATTGTGTCATTGGAGGGACACCAACAAAGACCCACACAGAGCGCTGCAGCGGTTTCTGTTGACACCGTGTCAGAGAGCAGTTCATTCTGAGGCCATATTCAGTGGCTGTCAAATATGTATGCCTGTACTATACTGAGATGTTTCCTCAACCTCTGCCAAACATTATGTAATTACAGCTTCTTTCTCCTTTTAATTGCAGTGAACGCAACAGTGCCAGCAAAAACTGAAATACATAAATCTTTAGAAGATTTATTGCAGGATCGTTTTGTTTGTATCTCATTGCATTGTCAGAGATGTTATAAATGACAATCTGGAATGAAAAGAAGAAACACTGGCCCTTTGTGCCTCCTGTAGCAACAACTCAGCAGCAGCAGGAAGAAAGACTCAACACTGATGTCATTACTACCAGGAAAGAAAGAAAGACCACGGGAGGAACTAAAATGTGGAGCTAAATGGCCTGAAAGATCGGAGGTCTGATTCCAGCACTGGAGCCAAACAGCTCAGGTGCTCTACATGAGAGTAAACGCCACAGTGAACACAAACTGACACAAGCCTCACTGACACAACAACAGCCTCTTAGAAATTTGATTCATGCTGGGATCTTGTTATGTTGTTCAGGGACTTGAATGCTTTTTCTGCCTGTGTGCCCAAAGGGGAAAAACATGACTTCATATCCAGTGATTTTCCTGTACAAGTCAAGTGTTGGCATTGTTAGTCAAAACATATTCGCTTAAATGCAAATGTTTTGGAAACTTGGAGTTCTTTTGGGCATTTTTATGTTCATTCCTAACCCAGCAGAAGAGTGACAGGAGGTGGATAAGGAGTGGACACATGTGATGTCTGTGCTCACATGAAGTGGGTGTGTCCCCCATGGTTACATGCCTGTCATTCCTGCGAAGAAAGCAAGAGTAAAGACCACGGGCGTGTGCAAACCAGCCTGGAAACTGAGGCCAAGGAGAAACCATCTTGTCTTTAACAGGAAATACCAGAGGATTTAGTTTTGACAATAACGTGTTGTTCAGTGGACCCATATAAAAATTCATCTGATCTAAATGTGCAAGTGGTGTGTCAAAAATGAAATGGTTCATTGCCCGGGGAACTGGAAGCTACATTTTGTTATTGTTTCCATATAACAGCCATTGTTGCATTTACAATAATGCAATGCAAATACAATGCAGAGATACTTTTCTAGGGTAGCCTTGACTCTACAGTGACGACTGGGCTTGTGCTTGCTGATCAGCATGCTGACCTCACTCAACAGAAATAGAAGTAATAAAAATAGAAGCCAAACAAGAGGGTTGCTTTGTGAGTAAAGGAATGAAGTTTGACGCCGAACTGACAACATTTCTTCTAAACCAGTGATTAAGTAACTGTTAAACGCCAACATTAGCTTTAAAGCTATGTTGCACCAGAGTTGACAACTATGTGCTGTGGGATGCATGAACAAAGACGTCAGCTAGAAAACTAGGTAGAAAACGAAACCACAAATTTGTTGAACCTTTTTTCTTCTAGCTTCTGATAGTGTCAACTGTTGTGTCTTAAACACTGAGCCAACTCTCAGGATAAGGCTTTGCAGTGGAAAGTCATGTTAACAACACAGATCATTGTCAGTTATGACTGATAGTTTTTCATCTCCCCACAGGCCCCTATTTATTTGTCTAATAAATGCCTTTACTGGGGTCTGATTTTAAAAACTCAATATCTGATCTGCAGTTTATCTCTGCTATACAGATGTCACATAGCACATCATCGCCAATCCCATCACTTCTGAACTTTGAGTTATGTCTTTCAACTAAAATCCCAACATCGTGAATTTGAAAAAGTTCAAAGACTGACAGACTTATAGATTTGCTTTCAATTCACTGAGGGTGTGATATAAGAGCTGGTTTTTATTTTCTTAGGGTTGATGGTGCTGGTAATAACAAGCACGACTAAAAAGCCTCAGATCGCCTCTGACGCGAGAGTCAGACACGCAGCTAACAACCAGATGCTGAATACCAGAGATCTGCTGCAGAGCTGAGCTCATACTCCTGTGCAGAATGTGAGGGAGGAAAACAACGGCCTCATGATGGGAGGTTAGTTAGTTAGGGTTGCAGTAGTAGTGTGTGTGTACGTGCCTTTATGAGGTAGAGTGACCTAGAAAAGAGTGACACCAGGAGGAGAGCAAAGCAGCCTCTGGTCAAAGGAAGAGATTCTCATCTTATCAAGTGTTTTCTTTCTAAACTGAGAGTCCAAAACAAACATTTTCTTTCTTTCTTTCTTTCTTTTTGCTGCACTAGAATTAAAAGAAATTAGAAAATAGCTGAAAAAGTTGATTTGTATCAAACTGACTGAAATGGCAGATTTCAGATCAGCACATTGGAAGATCAATACATTAACTGTATGATGACAAAAACATTAAATGGGGAAGTCTTTACAAAATAATGAGTCTTTGCAAAGTAATGTGTCTGTGTAGTGTAGAGCTGGTGATAGTTTCACTGTTATTTGATGAGACCTCAGGTGTTATTTACAGGTAAAGTTTAGTTTATGTTGTGAAATGAGCTCCGAAAGCAGCAACTACCTGTTTAAACACAAACACATAAATCACCAAGTAGTTTTAGCATCAGAGCTTGAGCTACTGAACCCAAAGGAGCAGTAACTCAATATCTAAACTCAATACATCACCTCTTCACCAGTGTGTGTGTTGATGTAGGTCAGTGAGTCAGGCTCTCAGGACTCTGAGAGAAGAGTCACCTTACCACACAGGCTCTTTGTGTGGGTGTTTCTGTGTGTGTGTGTGTACAGCAAAACATATCCCACTGATCAAGTCACTTTTGTGTGCAGCAGTGCAATAATTTAAACTTTTAGTTTGGCCTTTTCCACTATTTTCCAAGTTTCAGTTTTCTTCTAAAGAAAGAGATGAAATAAAAGACTTCAGGCCCTCATGGAAAAACTCCAAATGAAGGAGGCTTCCTGATCAAACCCCCTCAACTAGCTCCTCCAAACTCTCTCTGTCTGGATGTCTGAAGTTCAGCCCAGATACCGTGCAGTGCAGATGTGGTCTCATTCTTTCGGTCACCACTCAGAGTTCATGATGAAGGTCGAAACGTAAATCATGTGACTTCATCAGACTGTGACCTTCAGCTTGCACCAGGGCAGTTTGTAGCAGAGTGAGAAGAAGCCAGGACGAAGACTCAGCAAAAATGATTCTCTGGGTCTAGGTCACGGGTTAAAGTCGATTATACCTGGTAAGCAAGCTTGAAAACCAGAGGCCGCGACCTCTTGCAGACCTTCAACTCTGGTTCTGAAATAATATTAAATGTCACATTTCTAGCATCGTGTTTAATTGAATTAAATTGTGAGTGGGAGAATGAAAAAAGACACCACATCTGGATAAGCAGGATGTATTTTCATAGACTCCTGCTGAACACCGTGACTCAACTTTAAACACGTGGAGGGTAACGTGTCAAACTTGCACAGCTGCGTCCTGCAACACCTGCTCTCAGCATCAAGCCTTCAACAGCCACACCAATGGGAACTGATTCCTCATCAGTTCAAAGCAGGTTAACAACAAGGACGTTAAAGATCTGTGGTGAAAAAAGATTCATGTACCACATTCATCCAGAAACCAAAACAACCTGGTGAAATGCCACTGAAGCCTTTCCAAGATTACCACATCATTACAACAGCTGGATGTGCTCCAGATGTCACCATATTAACAAAATTCAAAAGCCACCATGCAAGATTTGGTTTACCTTTAAAATCTGCTATATCTTCATTTGAACAACAGAAAACAGTCATAGAGCGTCCTCTCTTCTGATTGGCTCCTCAAAGAGACACTTGAGAGAGGAGATGAAACACTACACTGAGATGCTTTCTGGGTGGTTGGTCATCCTTCACCAGCCTGAATAGCTGTTCAGTGATTCGACCAGTTTCTGTGATGGATGTTTCCCTTGATTCAAAAACAGCCAAGTCACCCAGAGGTTCGCAGGTTCAATTCAGGGAGAATTGTTTCTGTCAGAAAGTCAGAAAATGGCTCAGACTCAGGTGGCCCTTTGCTGCATGTCATTCCCCCTCTCTCTCTCCCATTTCCTGTCTCTCTCTTGACTACACTATCGATTAAAGGCAAAAAAAGGCCAAAAATATACTTTAAAACAGAAAAGAGAAAATGAAAAAATCCACCCGCAAACAGAAAATGATAATGCAATTGAGAACGATGTTGACAAGACAGATCACCAGTGAGATTCAACCATTACATCAGACTGAAAGAAGTCAAATTCAGCGTGTTTATTAAGTTGAACTTTCACAACCACCAAACAAACAGATACCGGCTACATCAGCCAGTCAGTGACATCGTCAGCTTCAGAAACCTGGCTCTTTATCAGCAACAGCCTGGGAGGCAGACAGCGTGCAGATGTGATAAGACAAAAATACACTGACGAGTCTCGGCTGCATGAATTTGAATGAGCATAAGTCAGTGACTGTTTGTGTACATGAGTAACTTCCACGAGTGCAGGGAGGAGAAGATAGGAGTTTTAATCTCCCTCATAACACTGCAACAATGATTAAGATCTCTGATGAGGTGCCGAATATAAGGAAAGGCTGCAAACCTGTGCAACAGGTGCTACTCCTGCCATTCCTGTTATTTCCATTCAATGACTGACAGTTTATTGGTAAATCCATAAATCAACCAGACACATTATGCATAGAAGAAGAAAAGGTTATTCAAGGTCATTTAGTCAAAGCTGTATTTGGCTCGGAGCCTGTTGGGAGACATGGTAGAAAACACGATGTCCCGCCTTGTGTTCTTGCCTCTCCCTCTCTGTTCTGTAATTAACTCTGAATACTTCACATACCCTGCAGTGGTGAGAGAAGCCTCTTAGAAAGCAGATGATCAGAAAAAAACGCCGCACTTCGTCAAACTATTCCGGGAGCAGACGCTGCTCAGTCCCTTCCCTCTGTCTGAAAAGAAACTCTCAGAAAGAAGACGGATCTCATCTTTACATTAGCAGACACGTCCCTCAACACCCGCCCTGCTTACTCACACTTGAACCTGAACCTTCCCGTCAACTCAACAAGCTCCTCTATCAGCAGAGCGCCGACACTTTGACCTCCACCCAACCAATGTTTACATAGCGTGGAGGATTCAGTGGTTTGTGATCTCACTCTTATGAGAATATACCTGTGCAAAATGTGACATGTGTCTGAGCCACAGACGCTGCTGACGCACAGTGCTGCCTTCACTGAACCTCAGCCAACAACTGAACTCAGCTAAATTCATTTGTCAACGAAAATTAAATGGTTTTCTGGAACCATGCTGCAGGGATTTGATCCCGTTCGGCCATAACAGCATCAGTGAGGTCTGCAATCGATGTAGGATAATAAGACCTGGCTTGTGTTCATTAATCCAGTAGTTGAGGAAAAATCTAAAATGTTTTAAACGTACTTTAAATTATAAAGTCATTTTTCAAGCCAAAAAGTCAAACACCAGGTTCCAGCTTCTCTGGTATGATGATTTTTTGCCTTCCACTTTATCATATACACAACTGTATCAGTGTGTCAGTGGGTTTGGTACTAATCAAAGACAGAAAAAGACATGTGAAGGCATCACTTGATGGTTTAGAGACTTGTAACAGTCGTGGGAAAATAAACAATTGGGAAGATAATCTTTACTTGTAGATTGAGGTAGGGGTTGGAGTAGTGAAGCTCTTACACTTTAAACTAAAAAAATTATTAATAATAAACTAGAACAAATTCTGGCTTTGTGCAAACACAAACTGAAAGCACACTATGTGTTAAAAAGTTTGGTTAAGATTTCCCTTTTTTGGATCTACAGTGACAACGTGCATGTGACAACATACTTTTGGGCACATAAAACACCAGCAGTGTTGATTATTGTTTTTTCGATGATTTCGATGATGTTTTTACTACTTGTATTGTATTTTGGGAGATCCATACCTTAAGGCACCAAAGCGAGTGACGAGTGATTTACAATACAAGCGTGTACAGATGTGGCCTGTGCAGACCTGTGCACAACCAAAGCAGCTGCAACTGAGCGTGTGGACCAATCAATGAGGCCGGAGTGAATCAGTTTCAGTGGTAAAACAGTCGACCCACTCCCCTACAGGTAGTGAGCTTTCAGCTGTAGTCCACACTTTCTTCTTCTTCTTATGGCACATGCAACAAGGGGGTTGAGGAGAACCAATCAATCAATCAAAATGCTGTATCTTTTACTGTCGCTGCTTTTCATGTGTGCAGCCTGCGTGGTGAGATTCAGTTTCTCACAGCTGGTTTTTGAGCTCACCACACCTTCCACTGTGACACTGATCACTGATCCCTATTGTAATAAGGTGGCGTGATGGTTTTGACAACATTTTTTCTGTCACTGTCGTCAAACATCACTATGATATATTGTCGAGATATCGTTTTTTTCAACGGCTCAATGCAAAAGCAAAGACACACACCTATTGTGTGTTTGTGAACATGTTCAATTCTTAATGGATATTTGCATGTAAGCAAAGAGCCAAAGAACAACGTTTGCGTTTGACAGGTACAAGGTTTGACAGGATACAAATTATGTAGTATGCTGTCTCACCCCTTAATAGTCATGCATGACCCTTCTGATACACCTGTGGTTGCCGCGGGGGGCGTTACATGACACTAACCTCTCCAGCTGCATCTGAACTTTACAAATATCGTACAACCATCAATGAAGCACAATGAAGGTAAACTAATTTTGATTTTAGCTTGCTGTTGCTCTGCTTCCTGCCTAAAGTTCAGCAGGCGTCTGTCAATCATCGAATAATAGAAAACAAAAATGAGCCTCCTGAGACTTAACAACATTTAACCTCACACTGCAGCCATGATTTTCTTTTAGCTGTCTTCCTCCCACATACACACATACACATAGAGGTAGCATTGTCTCAACTGGTCTGGTTTTAACACATGAGAAGCAAGAAATTTTTCCAAAATATATCACACTGAACAACAGATACTCAAACACTTGAATAAGTTACTGTTAATAAATGACAATTTAAAGAATAAGGGCACACAGTAGGTTGGGCGACCATCTTTGCAACAGTGAGAGATTCTGGGAACATATAGGGACTTAGTGAGTAGAGTCTGACAGCTCAAATCATTATCTGCAATTTCACCTGGAACAAGACTGAACACAGAGCAGCTGAGCTGCAGCAGAAGCAGATCAGAGGCAACAGGAAGTCCGACAGACACTTGACAAACATGAGAAAGAGTGCAATTACAAGACACTTCGCGCCACGGGTCCCAGATGAAGCAGGAAAGGACAAATTCTAACGTGCTGTAAATGCATCTTGTTCAAAAACACAACATATCATTTGATCTGGTCCCTGTTCCTGTTTATTGTTGTTTTGTTATGGGCTGTTAAAGCGAGTGCTGGGAATCATTCTCAATCTCTTATCTGGTCCTTTTGTTTCATTGTGCTTTTACCGTATGTGAAATGGCCGTGCTGTGTAAGGACTTCCCTCCTGTAGTGCAATAAATACTTCAACTGATCTGATAATTTACCTGGTGATAGAGAACTAAGGTAACAATGGATCACCATGAAAAAATAAGTGTTTATAATAATGTAGATTATTTGCTCTAGGTTATAGCATCTGAAATGTGATAATTTATAGGTTTTCTTGGTTTAATAGCAGGATAATTGATGATTTTTGGACATTTTATGAACTAAAGAAACTAAAAACAACTAAACTGTCTGAAAATAATTAAAGTTTCAGCCTTTGAGCTGGAGTGATGTCAATGCTTAGAAACTGCGAGCTTCAGCAAATTCATTTGAGAAATTCATTCATGAAAGTTAATTGAAGAACCTTCCCACAGCAGGCACCACCTCCTGTCTTCCAGTACAGTGCAAAACACAAGGCTCATTTCTCTGTCAATGCACTGAAGAGTCCCGCAATTCATGCAAAGATAAACAGCATCAAAGCGCCTTCATGGCCGCTGTAAATCAAAGAACCTCCCTGTTTTGACAACAGCCACATACATGACGCTGCAGGTTCATATTGAAAGGAATGCAAGCACACACAGCAAAGGCCTGTGGGAAGCGGCCGGACACACCCCTGAGCCTGCCCCTAGCAAGGATGGTTTGTCAGCGTTGTGACAGTTGTGATTACGAGCACAGTGTTGATGTAACAGTGGTAATGTGGAGGCAGGGTGCAGCTACGAAGCAGCGAGCACGCATGTGCACAGAATAACCCACGACTGAACCAAGGAGGCTCATCGTGCCTCTGTTCCCATGCCTAGGTTTCGTGCTGATGGGTGTGTCTGCACAGAACCAACAGAATTTCTCTTTCTTTCTTTCTGTACGTCGTGTTTTACAAGATCACACCACTGCAGTGAATCATTTGGAGCGTGTTCAAACACCATCGCACACTTATATTTTACAAGAAATTCAGAATGCAGGCACAGAGATCAGAGGCATGAACACAACTCAGGCTTGTGCAGGAATCACAGTGAACATGCTGGTGATGATTTACAGATCCAGACATCCAGTTATCATCAAAGCTATCAAAATATTTGTTACTAGAGCTGCTCCTGTAAATTTTTTCAAGCTAAAAAAACCCAAACTTCTCAGCTGGGGATGATTTACATTAACACCTCAATTACACTTAACAATTGGGTGCCGACCAAAATATGCACGTGTTACCAAATGTGGACAACTCGACGCCTTTTGTTAAATGGAAAAAGGGATCTTCATTCTCAAAAACATTTAAAATGATTTCCTGCCCTACAGTTATTCCAACAACATTTCAGTGGCTAGATCAGAGAGATGAAGCCGATGGTTGATCTGCAGTTCCAAAAATATTAAATGACCTTCAAATCTATCAAAATATCCCCAAAAGTATTTAATGGTGTGGCTAAGTACCATCAAAATATCTGTGGCACCAAATATTGAAAACGTGGCCGGTGAGAAGTGCATGTCTGGTTGGATCCATAGTTAGATCTTCGATCAGATCTTTACCTCAGGTTTGTAGATTTGTGTTGCTTTAGGAACCTTCAACATTCAACACGGGACAGCAGAGCAGATGCCACACTACTTTTCTCTCCATGAACAGAGCAAATATCTTTAACGTGCTAAGACAAGTCACAGACCCATTTGCATTCAAGGAGAAAAAAAACATTGACTCCTGTGTCTGTCAGTGGAGCTTTCACTGGGGGACTCTCACTATGTTGACACTGGATGTTTTCAAATCCTTAACTTTGTTAAAATCTATTTATTTCTATGTGAGTATCGTTTTGTATTTGCATTTTAATAACAAAAAGCTAATTAGAAAAAAGGTAAACTCAATATGGCGTTTGTTCAATCAGGCACGGAGTAAGTGAAGGACACATGTTTACGCAGTTGCCAGTCTTCTGTTTAACTGAGGCTTCATGATGAAAGTAACTGCTAGTATTTTTGTCTGGAATCTGTGTGTGTGTGTGTGTGTGTCTCCTTGCCTCCTCCTCAGGCTCCGGGCTCTTGGATGAATGGCTCAACACTGACGACTTCCCGCTCATGCTCTGAAATAACAGAAAAAGAAAAGAGTTAGTTTTCATTGTCTGACAAACATGGTTTAAAGCCACATTAAAATGACTGCTGTTGACTTGCCCAGGTGCATTTACCATGTAACACACAGTATAAAGCAATGAGTTTAATTCCTAGTAAAAAAAAAAAAAAAATGTTTACACTGTTGGTCCATTGTGCACTATACACCCAGAAGAGGAAAAGTGTGACTTGATTCTAGGACCGAGTTTTGACTTTTCTTGTAAGACTAAAGACACGACATGAAGCTTCATAAACTTAGGACTTATTTCAGTTGACTGAGACTTGACTTAATTGACTTATTAATTGAGGCTTGACTTGTTGTTGATGTATTTAGGTAACTTCAGACTTATTTGACTTTGTTTTGGATTATTTGAAATGACTTGACTTAGATCCAAGAGTTGACTTGGATTTGATGGTTGACTAGAGGTCTGAGTTGGACATTTATGGATGGATGACTATGACTGTTTGTGACTCTACCTAATGTTCCTGTAATCGATCTCTGGCAGCACAACAAGTCCTCAAATGCTGCCACCTGTATCCAACTCAATCATGGTGATCCCTGCTAACTTTTCCACTCCCAGGTTTTGCATTACATAATCACAACAACACCACACCACCACCTCCCAAAACACAGCACATTGTGTCACTATGTTGTGCCAAGTTCATGTAGCGTTTGTCACAAAAACAAATTGAGACATGACAGACAGCTGCACTTAACTCTGACGCCAATCAGTCCAAAGTATAACAGAGCAGAGCCGAAGCATTTAAAATACCTGAGAATCACAACAGGCTTCTCTCTCGGCTGTTTTCACTGGAAAACAAACTGTACATAGGAAACAACACAAATTCTTTGCAGCTGAGATTATCACAGAGCATAGATGAGAGACTGTCTGACCTGAGTGACCCGACCCTTTTAAAAATGTGCTGCTTGTACCTTTCACCTTGTAATTTGTACAACACAGTGCAGAACTACCTAATGGCTGTTTGGGAGGATGTTGTTACTTGCCCCCTCCCCTGTGTCACTCTGGAGGTATTGAAAATTGAAAATTGAATCTCAGCCAGCAACAATAAAAATAACCTCAGATGAGGGAAGATCACAGGTGTATGGGGCCAATCAAAAGACTTTCCAGAAGATTTGCCTCTAAAACCAACATGGTGGTTTTCAGTGTAAAGTAGCCCTACAGTAATCCAGTCCTCTACACTCCGTCTCATTTGTACTGTTTGTTTTTACTACTTTTCTATCATGTCCATGAGATAATATTGATAGATCAGGAGATCAATACATAATGCACAGTGACATTCTTGATTTTCTTCTTTTGTCAAACCAACCAAGTTAAACCCAGAATGACAGATAACAGTTATATGAAGACAAAAAATTAAATCAACAAATCATAATAAGTGAGAAATATTAACTTCTCTGTTAAATAATGAATAATTTCAACACCACTAAATTGCACTAGTAGCTTAAAACTGAGATGTTCTGGTTGCTCTTATAATATATGGATGTGATCCAAAGCTCAATCTCTTTGCATGGAGAAGTAAAATGAAGAATTGGGGAGGACCTCTCCAGTAATTCAGCAGAAATGATCCATCCAGGTGGAGGAATGTGTTTGTCTTCAAATATCTGGGTGTGCCACTGCAACACAGTCAGGACGGGTGTGGCATCGCTTCTCTATCAAACACCTCATGAGCATTTATCTGTACGTGCAGTGACTCAAACAGCAGAATTGACTTGAATTGGTAAATCATCAGCAAAACCCAAGGACCTGAGCAAGTTACTGACACTCCCCTGCTGCACTTCATAAGGTTTGGAGCTGGAGCTTTGTGCTGTAAAACCAAACTACAGGAAACAGATAAAGAAAATGTGGGAGTGAGGATATTATTCAAATGTTCCCAGCCTACAACAGAGGCCTTGTGTAAACCATCCAAGGGTGAAGCCTGAGGTATTCAGGGAGTGATTATCAGCACAGGAAAATGTTTGGTGGCGAGACTGAAGCTGGTGAAGGATCAGACTGGTGCAGTGGTGCCCTGTAAAAACTCATCAATGATCAAAGAAAAGGACGGCTCAGATAAACCAGAGGTGTGGGCTCAGATCAGGAGTGACGGGTTTATTAACACTTGAGCAGAACACTTGCTGCAGCAACACTAACAAAATGAATCATTTTTACATCATGAGTTGACGTTTCGAAGTTGATTTTGAAAAAATATGTCTAAAATGATCAGATTAAAATCAGAAATGGTCTCTCTTGAAATGCTGTTTTTATACACTCAACTGTTTTACTTGTTTAATCCATTTTTATTTCCCTCTCTTTGTCAAGCACTTTGTGACGTTTTTGTAATGTGTTTCTTTAGATTTATCTTCAGCCTTTTACTGACAACAGTTACAACAGACAGCAAACATAAGGACTTCAACTTATTATCATTTTCCTGTCTGTCGTTTTCTCTATTACTCAGGTTGTCAGTAAAATGTCAGAAGACAGTGAAACTGCACATTAGAAACGTCCCACAGTTATTCAGTCTACTGTCATGTGCTCAAAGAGAAGCCTCACACCCTGACATATGAGAAACTGAAAATTACTATAATGATTATTGAAATGTCAAACTGATTGCCGACTGAGTGATAAATTGACAGTATTGGAAAACATGCAGAAAAGTCCCCTGACAACAACAGAAACGAGTTAGGAGCTACTGGAAGCATGTCTTCTGTTGTAATCCTCCAATAACTGATTAGACTAAGAATCTGGACTACACCCAGGTTAATCACTGAAAACTCTGTTCTTGTGTGACTCTATGACCTATTTCTCAGGTGTAGCATGAGTAGCCCTTTCTTAAATACAAGGATTTAAATGTGATTCATTCACATGTGATTCAGAAAAGAAAACAGGACTGAAGAAAAGACATGGCTGAATTTTGCTTTACTGAAACGCAGTACAGATTTTAGATTAATTTATGCTTCATACTTGACAGAGGAAAAGTTAAAATTTCTATTTTATAATCTACAAATTGCTTTTCTCCATCAGTTGAGCTGTGTGTCCATCATATTCACCTGTTTACCTCTGACCACCAGCTGTGAAAATTCAAAGCTCACTGCCAGAAATGATAAGTCAGTGCCACATGGGGCAAACACACTCACACTGCTAATGTGATTCACACTCGGTCCTCACCCTGCAGCCGACCACAGTCCTGCCCTGGACAGAGCTGAGGGTGACAGACTAATGAATTATCTGAGGCGTTTGACAGGTGGGTGCGACGATTAACTGATGCATCACCCCAAAAGAAAACCTACACAGACAGATTGTGACACTGACAGGAATCAATTAGTCAGGGTAATCCATCCAAGGTAAAGCCATCAAGTCTGGACTGGCCTTCAACTTAGACTGAAGAAAAGGATGACACAGACCAGACAACACCTCACCAAACAGTGTCCAGCAAACAAGCTGCAGCTGACACCCATATGATGAACACCAAGCTACAGAATAATTACAACTAGACATCAAAACCACGAAAGGATCAACAGTATAAAAATGCACTTTCATGTACTGTTACTGCAGCAGAAACATAGAAAACCATATTTGTGCATTTAATGTCGTATTTTTATTCTGTTATCTTCCAAAGTGAAGAGGATATGTACATTTAACAGATTAATATTAGATAATAAGGTGATTTATTGATGGTATGTGAAAAATGAATTGTATGCAAACTATTAGAGGCTGATGTTATCTGTCACTGTCACTGATAGTAGATTTCAAACTGTACAGTCTTGTACGGATCAAATATGCTCTGCTGCCTGAGGCCACAAAAGACTATTTGTTCCAGCTTTGCTTTGGATAATAGATTAAAGCAGGATTTTAGACATATTAAGATATATTTTATCTTATTGGTTCTATATGATTTAATCAATTGTGTTGTCTGTGAGTCCAAAATAGGGACAGAGGTGGAAAACTATCATTTTGTTCAACTCCATTGTTCCCAGTAAAGAAACGAAACTAAACTCACCTCCACCGTGTGCTGCTGGTAGATCAGGTCGTCCTGGCTGCTGACGCTCAGCCGGGGCAGGCTCTGCATGTACACCGGGGACACACACTGCATCATGGGCTGAACCATGGGCTGCTGCATCAGGACGTATGACTGCTGCTGCACGGCCTGCTGAACCGGCATCAGGTACCGCACCGTCTCGTAGGAGCCGTTCTGGACGACCGGCATTGTGGACACCGGGGAGATCACCCTGCCGGTCACCGTCTCCGGAGACAAGTTCACAGTCCGGTAGGTCTTCGTCGTCTTCTGAGTCGTCTGTACTGACATCTTGATCGATCGGATAGGGCCAGACCCCCCACGGACAAGGAGGAAACACAACAACAACAACAACAAGAAGAAGAAGAAGAAAGTTGACGGTTCCTCAAAGCACCGCGGGCTCCACAGGTTGTTCGCCGGTGTCGGTTGTTTCAGCGGCGGCCAGGCGGATGAATCAGTCGCCACAGAGTAACTTCCTCCTCTGCTGGGTGAACTCGAGAGGAAAGTCCGGTTAGAGGAGTCCTCCCATGGAGAGCCGAGAGCAGACTGGTGAGGGAGGTGCTCCGCGCCGCCTGTCCATGTATCAGGAGGTGGGAGGGCTCAAAACCTGCTCAAAGTTCAACCTGACACCGCCGTGACAATGACTTCACAGTTTTCTTTTGACTTGTCAGACGAGGTATAGGAATAATTTAGCTCCCTGTCCCGCGCGCGCGCGTGCGTGCGTGCGTGTGTGTGTGGTTTCCTTCCCCATTGCACATACAGGTGCTGCTAAAATGGAGTCCACTATAATAACACTAATGATGGTAACGATGAGTGAATCTATCTCTTATTATTATTATTTATTTATTTAATTATTTATTTATTCATCACGTTTACTCCACAGTGACGTAAGGACGTCACCTGCAGGTGGGTCGAGTAAAGGTAAGTAACCTCAGCCACTGGATGGAGACAAACATCCAATCACAGAAAAATGTGACCTATTGCATGGTGCGGTGCAACAATATGAATATAATAAGTAACCAAATGTTTACCAGCAAAATAAATAGAAAAACTAAATTGAATGCTAAGTCACTGACAATAATTAATGGATTAAATCTATGGATATAAATATAAGGAAATAGGAAGCGAGACAATACAATGTAAGAATGTATACAAAATAAATGTATACAATGTACATCAGAACAATACATACAGAGACACATGATCAAGAGGTTAATCTGAAATATGGCTCATGATGGATAATTTAAATCTATATGTCACATTAACCTGTTTAGGGGATTCTTTCTGACCTAATTTAATTTACTTCAAAAGTGTATTTCATCTTTCTTATTTTCATAATAAAGGTTTATGTTTTCACTTTAATTTCATTTTAAAAGTCTGACTTTTTGTGTTGTGTGAGTAAAATGTAAAAACCAGTGCCCATATTATCAATGTTAGTAGTTATACCATATTGATTACACCTGCTTTTGTCGCCATAGTAACTCAAACAGTGGAGGGTGGGAAAACCCTTTTAATATCTATTCTCGCGATATGTCGCGAGAACTGCGACGTATTGTATCCCTCAGTCAGGAAACGTCTTTTATTTATCCGACACAATAATGGCAGCCACCCAACGACTCCGTTGTTCTCTTCGCGGATCCGTCGACATCAGAAGGTCGCCTATATTTCAGACGTCGCCCTGAAGCCGCCATTACCTCAGGTGAGAGAAAATTAGGCAGACGATACTGACGGTACAGTGCTGACAACGTCGTTTAGCTCCAGCTGTGCTGGCATCTCGTTGTCCTTCAGCGCCGCTAGCTCCGTTATCTCCACGTCCAACCGGCGGCTACCAAACTGCACTCAAAATTTAGGAGATTAAACCATTCAAGGTATCTTGGTTGACGGCGGTAAATGATAAATGCGATTTCAGACATTTCGTTAATGTTCAGCCGCCAGTCTTTAATTCGGGACAATAAAATACAACATTCAGTTGACGTTTTTGTCAAAAAAAAAATGACGTTTTAATCCAGGCTCCTCCATGTCTCCTCACTCGTCGGAAACGAAACACTTTGCCAGCGTATGAAAATTGTACGTTAGCTTTTAAGAAGCTATGTGCTAGATTATATCAATACATCTCTAAAAAATTGCGCTTTATTCTCAATGTAAAACACCTTGAAATGCTAGATTTCACTATAGTGTTTTGCTTGTACGGGACCGTGGCCTCTCGTGAACAGTGTCACATTACGTGCTGTAAATTAATTTTCTTTATGAATATGATGTTAATGCACTCACAATGATTACGTTTATTATATTAATTAGATGTACTGGTGGTGTTTCTATGCATGTATTATTATTGTGTGTATTTCACTTTCTGTATTTTCATTTTCATTTGAACCCTGGGTGAAATAATACAAAATGTTACATTTGAGAGCAACGTTTCTTCTTCAGCTATTAGTGACGATGATGATTTAATAGCTAATTAGTCTACTGTATACAACCCCAAACCCCACAAGTCAAATATAGAGCTTTTATTTTGAAGTGGACCTGTGGTCTACGTCAGGGATGCAGCGCCTGTGGAGTTACGTAATCCAGCCCGGCTGCCGTCATCCTCAGTGATAATCCTGCAGGGACCCACGGTTATAACAGAGGATAAGCTCCCTTTGCCAGCCTTGTTACAGTTGTTATATATGTGTTTTTCTAGGTTCATCAACACATGCTAAATACAAAACCTATAGTTTAATGTATGTAATCACTGCTTAGAACAACCAGTTCTTTTTAGTCATGTCAGGTGGCAAAGCTTGCCAAACTGCAAGGTTGAATTTTGAATAAAGGTGCATGAAATATTTAAGTGTGAGGGAATAATGCAGCCTTTTTAAACCTGGTGTCTTGAATTTTCCAGTGAAAATAGACTAAACATCCATTTTGGAAACAAAAATGTCATTTATATCCTCCACAGTGTCTCCATGTTGACACTGTAGATGATTATCTGTATCTTAAATATATATATATATATATGTATGTCTTTGTGAGAAGTTATAAGTTAAAGTGTCCAAAGATTGCCCCGTTTGACCTTTGACCTCTTGTGTCTACTTAGTTGCTTCTCTGGCCTTGCTGCTGACCCACGATGCATTGCCAGAGGCTTTTGTGTGTCTCAGACATACCAATGTAACCGTTGCCACCACTCCATTTTAAGCACACCGCAGCAACACTGCAGGAAGGTAGGAGCCTGTTTGTTATTTCACCCCGTCTCTTTGCATCTCTTTCTCATTGCTGTGGGACTTGTTCTATTTTCTAGTCTATTGTTTTCCATCAATGATGAAAACCACTCTCTGTCTTGTTTTGTCCAGGTCCTGTCCTGGTTGATCTTGTTCACTGTCTTACTGAAATCATGTCTGGCTCCGGCGACTTACCAGGTGAGTAATTCCTGCAACTGGAGTCTCATGTTTGGGTCTGTGGCTGCCTTTCACTTTTAATGCTACAGTGATATTCTAACTTTGGAGAACCAACCCTTCCTGTTTCAACAATGCCTCTATGGACAAAGACAGAAAGGGCTGACCCAGTTTGGTGGAAAATACTATGAATGGCCTGCTCTAGGCCCTGACCTCAACCCATCAGACACCTTTGGGATGAATTAGAAACACAGAAACATCAGCAATGGACCTCGCTGATGCTCTTGTGGGTAAAATGAGAAAAGGTGGTTACAGCAGATGTCTGTGATTTTGGAGTGGTATGGTCAGCAATGTTTAGGTGTCGGCATACATTTGGCCACGTAGTGTATGAAATAATATCTGAATACTGAAATAACGGTCTGCCTCATTGTTGCTTCACTTTCTGCGAAACAGTTTTCAGTTGTTTTTTTTGTACCTGATTTCTGTTGCTTGACTGAATCCTTCAGGATGTTCTGTGGGGGTGGGAGTCAGAAAATAATGTTCTGATTTTTAACCACCAGAAAATACCGACAGACATGTTGCGTCACACAAAGCAGGCGGATTACACAGATTGTTTTGTCTCTGACACCAGGCAAATTTTAGTGGAATCACAGAGCGCGAGTCGCACATTGATCCACACTGAAAGACATACTGTTTAATAACATCTATTTATATCTGTTGCTGCAGCCTGAGATGAACAGGAACAAAAAGATGTTTTTTCAGGATTGCGTGAAATCAGAGCCTCCGGCAACAAGCAATGAGGATTTATAAACCCACTGATGCTGCATGTTCTGAGGCTCAGGTATCCAACTGGGCATAAAGAAACCCATAAACAGAATTGGTTCTGTCAACATACACACTAAGTTACCCTACATCATGGAAGCTGTTGGGTGTGTTACAAACCAAACCTGCCAGCAGGTGAGACAGGTCACAACTTGGTGTCCATGAGTGAGCGGCTACAGTTTGCACATTGTAAATCTCTGCCGTAATGCTGTAGGGGGACAGACACTTTTCAACATAACCAGTGTACGAGAATGTGTTGTCAACATGTCCCATTAAAAGACCAAAGAGAACACGGTAACCCATTGGTCACTTCCCTAAGTCAACTCACACATATAGAGTTTGATTTTTAAAAATGGGGCTTTATAGGACAAATCAATTAGATACGGATATTCATCCAATACTGAATCAATTCACTGTTGGATTTTCGTCTTGTTTTATTTAAGTTTTTAAATTTTAATTTAGCCTTTATTTATCTGGAAAGAGATCTGTTAAGATTCACAATCTCCTTTTGGATGTCCTTGCCATTTATTTACAAAAGGAAAGATAATGTTTTGGCAGCCTTATATTTTGACATGACATGAAAATATTAAACTGTGAAAAAATATCTTGTCCACTCTGTAAATTACATAAACAACTTGTCATAATCCTCCTTCTCCATGACCTATCACTGTGATGGTGACTCTTAGCTGTACGGCTGCCACAGCTGTTGCTTGATTGTTTTTTGTCACTGCAGCCATCGAGGGTTCTGGGATGGGCGGGATGAAGCTTCCCATCGGGATGACCCGACGGGCCCTCAGCTACGACGACAACCTGGAGGCCCCCATGTCCACGCCCCCCCACGACATCAGCATCAACAACCTGTGGAGACGGCCCGTCATCCCGGAGAGGAAGTTCTCACAGCTGGCTGAGGTGAGACACAGCTGTCATAATCACACATGATGATGATGAGGAGGAGCAGGATGATGATAATGATGATGATGATGTTGATGATGATGTGTCATTTCCACTAGGAGGATGAGAGTGGAGCAGTCAGTCAGTCTACAGTTCCGGACAATGCCCCCTGCAGGTCACCAAGCGTAGTGAAAACCAAGGCCTCCTCCATCATCATGAGCTCCCTCATCACCAGTATGTCATGTCACTTTTTGACAGTAAACCTCTCTTGATATTTACACCCTGATGTAGGAAGGAAAGCAAGACAAAGTAACGTAAAAGAAAAACTGGAAATGACTTTGGTTACTAAATGTATTTATTCTCTGTCCTTTCAGAGCAGACTCAGGATAGTATGTATAAGTTTGAGCAGAGGGTGGGGCTTACCGACAACAGCTACACTCCCCACAAAGGCCTCACTGCTGAGGAGACAAGACACCACCACCGCATACCTGACTCCCTACAGGTAGAGATAACACAAGGACACACACACACACACACCCTGTAACTGACATGCAGCTGATTATTTATTCTGTAGGTTTCTGTGGTAAAACAGTTTAATGGGCTCCAGTGGTGCTTCATGTTCTGGTGGGACAGGAAATAAATTCAGGAAGTTCAATTTGGGTAAAAGATCCATTAGTCTGAAGACCCATCAGATGCTGCACAGCAGTTTATATCACTGAGAGGCAGGGCTTTACAACCCTGGACCGTTGCCAAGGTGACTATCGTTTTATCTTCCGCCAGCTGACTACAGAGATATGGCCCCTCCTCTGAGTTTCTACAGGTTTTATACAATATGGGACCTTTAAGGAAACACTATGTTTCCTTAAAGGTATAGAATATAATTGTAATAATATGATGTTATGCATGATGCAAGGCAATAGAAACTGAAGGTAATAGCTGCACGTGTGTGTTTTGGTGTGGATGGGTGTTATTTGTTTCGAAAAGAAAAAGAGGAAGAAGAAGTTAGAGAAGGGGGAAGAGTGAGAGGGAGGATGAGGGGGATTAGAATAAGAAGATGAACAAATTAATGGTTAAAGGAATAAATAAAAAATAAGGGGGAATATGAAATAAGCCATATTATAAGGGGTTGATTGAGCCAGTTAGGGTCCCCACAGCCACCTGGGTCTGGTTCATATTAAGTTCCCCTTTAGTTTAAAGAGATTTAAACATGGTAAAAGGACTTATTATTGTTCAAAAACATCATGTAAATAAATGAAGTTCAGAGAAAAGATTAAAAAAAAAAAAAAAGATGCAGGGAAGGAGAACTATAGAGGAAATACTTAAAGGTGCAGTGCCTGTTTATTGTTATTGCTCCTTAGAAACTACAGATCCAGAGCATGGAGGTCAGAGAGGAGCGGCAGAACTCCTCCACCCAGTCCACTCCATCCACCACACCACACAGCTCCCCAAAACAACAACGCAGGTACTTTCACACACTGCCCTGTCCAATCCTGTTTGACTCCATTTTGACCCCAAAAAGAGGGATAAACACTAAAAGTCAATAACTGAGTCACGTCAACACACTGTGCGTGTGTGCGTTTGTGCAGGAGCTGGTTCAGTAGTACCAGTTCAGAGGTCAGCCTCAGCTCCTCCAACAGCAGCGTGGACATGGGAGGAGGAGACATGACAGGAGGAGCAGGAAATGCCGTTGAAAAATGGGGCATCTTCTCGCCTCGTCCACTCGTCCACAAGTCCAACTCTGACCTGGGATCAGACTCTACAGCAGCAGGTGAATAGCATCTTCTTACAGTGAAACACCCCTGTCCTCTCGCCACTGAACATTCACATTCAAGTTTGTAGGAGTTTAAGAACCTCGTTTATCAGAGCTCCCATGACGTTTTTATTTTGAACAAATAAACCAAAGCTCAAATAAACAGCTGTGGAGAGTCCCACCTATTTGCACGAGCGTAACCAGAAACTCAGTGAAAGGTGACTGCAGCGTTTTTTTTTTTTTTTCAATTGTTCTTCATTGCGTTCAACAGTTGACCTTCAGACTAACAGTAAATACTGACTTAACATCTGGAGTGGACAGTCCAGTGGGTCCTTTCACTCATTGACTTTTACCATAAGAGGAGAAGAGCTGCTCCGCTTCCCAGTGACATAAAAGCCGGATCAGACCTCAAATCATTTAACGACTGCTGAGGAACAACGTTTAGACTTTCACATGTGGCACAGTTCAGTCTGTTTGGAAACTATCAAAGTCTTTTTTCCAGGATGACTTTTGGTAGGTATTTCAAGAAAAGTTAGTTTAAGGAGGACGATATTAGATATTATAGATATTATATTACTACAACAAAGTTACAGGCAGAAAGACTGAGTTGATGATTAGTAGGAATACCTTCTTGTGTCTGGATTACAAAGAGAAAATAGGTTTTTAGTTTGCAGAATTAATGTTAGGTATTTTTTCTTTGAATAGCCATTATTATATGAGACACTTTTGCTGATGTAATCTTAAAATGCATTACAATAGGTTTTAAGAAATGTCACAGTTAATCTTCAGAAAAAATATCAAAAATAGTAAGAAAAACTTAATTAAAGCACTTTTTAAAGCCAGAGTTAGTGCCTCATTATTATTATTATTATTTGAATAAATAATTAAAAATGATTAAACTTTGTAAAGGAATAAGAAAAAATCACATAATAAATACAAATACAAAATACTTGTATAACATTTGAATTAATTCTGTTTAATTTCTAATAATAATTTTTGAAACATTGCAGAACTTCTGTACAACATTCATTGGTTTTTAAAGATTAGACTTGTGCAGTTTCCATGTCAAAATACAAGAAATGTTTTCCCCCTCTTATTTCCCAGCAGGCTTTGCGTTGCAGGCATACCGTGGTGCCCAGAAGCCGACCCCCATGGAGGTGATGAAATCGCAGGCTACCCGGCTGACTGACAACGTGGCCGCTCAGAAAGTGGCCCCTCCCAAGATGGAGATTCCCACAGTGGAGGGCCGGCGGCAGGGAGCGCGGCCGCACAAGCTCAAACCCCGAGACATGAACATCCTGACGCCCTCCGGCTTCTGAAAGGGCACACGACATCTGTGGAGGCTGCACATCGCCCGCACGCTAAAGGTCCCATGAAAGGCAAACCTTACCGTGTGTGTGTGTGCAGTTACACTATCTGTTGTTTGACCTTAAAAATGTGTCACAGTGCATTTCACTTCAATTTCTCCTCATTCATTCAGTAGTTCAAAGATGTTAGTATGTTTCTTACCTGTTGATGATTTTGGGGCAAGTTCACTCACCCCTCCAACTATAAATCCTGCAATTACAATATGTCTTGTTTTCACAGTCAATCACTGTTAGCATGTTCTCAGATCTTTAATTACTTAAAGGCTAAAACCACAATGCTAACTGTTGCTAGCAGTAAATGCATTGGTTTATATTTGGGCCACATCTTAAATATTGTATGTTTTTTTTTTTTTTTTTTTTTTTTTTTTTTTTGTCA
>OMNW01028684.1:49595-62998 GCA_900303245.1 Selene dorsalis
TCATCCAACCTGACGTGTTGAGGATTCAGATTCTCTGCTTCAGTCCTGATAGGTCTTAACATGTTTTCATTCATTTTCCTAAAGGGGCATTTCACTAAGCAGGGTGGAGAGAGAAGTCTAACCAAATCTTTAAAAGCGGTTTAATACAAATCAAACCAACAGAACAAAACTAACAAAAACCTGGATCCTGCTCAATGAAACGTTCCACTAATTGGTCATGTGTGTTTTTTTTTTAAGCTGTTTCAATGTATAATTGATTTTTTTTGTCTACTGTAGCAACACGTTTTTTTGGTTGGGATCAGAAGGAAAAAAAATCCCACCTTGTGTGTGAAAGTGTAAAAATCAGAGCTGCATGTGTGCAGGTGTTTCAGAGTTGACTGAGAACTGGCATCCTTAAAAATGGATAAATGTATATGGTAAGAGAGAAGAAGATGGTTTAAAGCAGCTCTGTGCTCACTCTTCACGTCTGGCTCTGTTTTTTACCAGTAAATATGAAGGATGTCTGATAAGTTATGGTGCCGAATCGATACATGAAGTGAACTGGTGTTTTTGCTTTTTTTGTATTAAAGACGAATTGAGTCATTACTGTGAGGAAACATTGTGAAAAAATGTTGCCTTACTATGACACGAAAGAAGTAACAATATACATTTTTAGTTTTGAAGCTGCGGTGATTAGTTTCTCCTTTACAGTTGCAGTTAATCATTGATTTTATATGCAAAGTTTCTGTAAGACAGTGAGTGTTAAGATTTAAGAGCGACTACGACTCACTTGTTCGATGAAAATGTAGCTCCTGGCTCATAGTTGTTGTTATGATTGTTATTATGATGATTATTGCACTTTTCTTATTTAGTAAAAACAGGAAAAAACGTGTTTTACGTCACCTGTAACTCTGCTGTGGTGTCGGTCAGGTGTTTGTGTGTTCCTCTGTCACCTTGTGTGAACAATCTTAACTCTGGACTCAGAACAAAACTGACACTCCTGCTGCCAGCGGGCTGTAAATGTAAAGTGAACATGATCATGACTGTTTCTGCTCAGTTACACTTTGTGAGGTTTCACAGTTTGTGTTCACAAGTGCTTTGTGTTTTGAAAGTGTGACGCTGTTCCCTTTAAATCTCCTCCTGACTGAAACATCACATCCCAATCTCCTCTGTGTGATGATGTGACTGACTGAATTATTGTATGTTTCTGTTTATATGTTTAATTATTTTCCAGTTGGTTAAGAGACAGTTTCCTTGATTTATAGTTTCTATACAGTTTATTTTTCTTTGCCAAAATGGTCTGAAATTTGAGAATAAATATTACATTCTCATCACAAAAACAAGAAGAAGTGCTTTGTCATTTCTGGTATGAAAAAAGGGTTGTTTTTTTTATTTATCAGATTTTGCATTGCATTTCCACAAAAGATTAACTATTTATAGTCGTATAGATATAGCTCATTGACTTGCAGTACTTTATTTCAGCCTGTAGAGGGCCTCACTTCACCATGTTCCATCAGTTCCTATGTGGATTCATTACAACAGACAGATATTAGGAATAAAGAACAAAAACATTTACATTTTTAAACAAATGCATGTGTAAACAAAGCTGTTGCCACGAGGAGAGATGCAGACTATCTTCGTGGCGGCATCTGATTGGATGATATTTGCTCGTTGCTCCTCCGTCATCAATTGGAGAGAAGCTTCCCGTCACATTTCACAGTAATTAAATCAGTATGTATTTCTCATCCTGAGTTTCCCTGCAGAGCTTACAAGTAAAACAGATCATCTGTCAATTTATCAACCAGCTCCACTGGACACATGCATGTTTGCAACTGACAAATACACTGAAAAGATTTACTGATTTAAGTCTGTGTGGAAAACAGTATCTCAAACGTTCATGCAGAGTGAACAGGACCTGGGGTGTCTCCGTGTTTTCAGGTGGCTGTTGTTCAGCTTCTTTTGGGTTGCAGGCATCTCAGTCCACACGATTTCCTGCAAGTCCTATTAAGTTTATGAAAAAATTTAATTTAATCTGATGTCCAGTCAATAATGCACCAAAAGCCAGTCTGGAGACCAGTAGGGAACCATCCGGTTGAATCAGAGATCTCTATCCATAAGTGAAACCAGGTTGCTCCACGATTCCAAGGCATTTGATGTATGAACATTCAGTGCATTAGGTTGATTGTGATTGATTTGAAGTCATCTATTTATCAAAGCAAAGAAAAGAGGCCACAATGTTGTGTTTATTTCATGTCCAGTAAACCAGAACTGAAAATAATGATTTGGGTCCTGAGTCAAGAAAAAAGTATTAAATGAAAAATGAAAGTTCAGGTTAATAAATATGTTAAAAGCCTTATAGTCTTCTGACACTTGAGGATTAAGATATTTTAATATCACAAGGAATTTAAACTCTCCATTTAAATGGTAGAGGTCACCTCTCTGACATCCAGTCACAACTCTGGACCTTAGATCTGAGATGCTTCAGGTGGTATTGCAGTAAACATCAAGCATGTGTGATTGTGTCGTAGCCCCCCAAAAAAAACTTCTTGTTGGAGCATCTCAGAGACAAGTCTGTGCAGAAAACGGAGACCCTCCAAAATAAAATGACGTGATTTCAACGAAGGAAAAGACCGGTAACGCTGTCCTTCGTCAAATGCAGTTAGAGAGGACGTCTGACATGCACCCAGACACAGCTCAGCTCAGATCAGAGACACAGCGACAGTTGTGACATCCTTAGAGTCTTACGTTTTTTTAAAGGTTTCAGTTCTCCACCAGATCCTGAATGCTTTGGGATGGAACTTGGTTTTTCAAAGGCTCACGATGAGTGATAACTAACCTCGCCCCCCTGAAATACCCGTGTGATGAGAGAGATGAAGAGCCTCCATCAGTTTCTCCAATGAACTAACCCAACAGCCCCAAAAAGGGTAACTCCAGCCACTCCTGCACAGGTGAGGAAGCCTGACATAGTGCTGTCTGAGTTTCTCGCATTACCTTCATGGTCTGACTTCTGGTACAACTCAGAGCAAGATCTCCAGCCTAGATCGTCTTCTTCCACTCCTTCTTTCACTGCCTGTGTAATCTGTCTTAGATCTATCCACACACTTCAAATTAATTCTCTCCTTCTCCTCTAATCCTTCCTTAGAGACTCCCTCCTCTTCCTCCTTCGCCTCCTCCTCTTCGTTTGACCGCTCCATACATCTGGAAGAACAGCTCCATCTCCCTCTGCAGCGTGGAGTTTCTGCGGTCGGCGTCAGCCTTGGCTCTCTCCATGTTGCGGATCTTGATCTCGGCGACACTCTGGCTGCGCTTCTGCTGCTCCAGAGTGACGCGGAGAACCGCGACCTGCCACTCCAGGATGTCATTACAGTGCTCCAACCTGCAGCACACACACAAACACATACCATATTTAACACTAGCACTACCCGTCACTTTTCACGTATCAACCAGTTTAAATATACATTGGTATTTGCTTGTGATACAAGTTGATTTTTACTGATTTAGGTCTTATCTTTGTTTAGTCAAGTCCTTCCACAGCAAAACTGGAAAACCTTTACAGAGCTAGAGTATTAAGGAGAAAGAGAGGATGCCTTCAACCTCTTTTGCTGGTGTCTCACCTCTGTATCCTGGCCTGGTACTCAGCCTTCTGTTGGGCCATCTGCTTCTGCAGCTCTGCCAGGAGTGAGTGACTCTCGCTGGGCTGTGACTGAGGTTCAGGCCCTTGAATGTCTGGAGGCCCAGAGGGGAGGAACACCTCTGAACTGCCGGTGCTAAGAGGGCTGCCACAGAGTACAGAGCCAGAGGCTGGGGAGTTAGGGTGGTGGACGCCGTCATCATCACCATCATCGTCGTCTTCATCATCACAATTGTTATTGTTGTCTTCACGATGGTCAACATAACTGTTTTCCTGTTCTGCTACCTGACTGGAGGGTAACCTTTTAGATTGCTTGGGTGTCGTGTCAGGACTAACTCTCACATCCCCGCACTCATCCAACGGTAGAACCTCACAGGAGGACCACGAAGAGGAGGAGTCCCTCGTCTGCCCCACCCCCTCCTGTTCTGGTTCCTCTTCACAGGCACCAACATGGCCTTCTGGATCACTGACTTCAAAACCTCCAGTGATATCCTCCCTCCTCTGATGTAGAGACACTCTGTCCAGGTTGTCATAAGCAGAGGGGGTACTGTCCTCCTGAGCCTCGCTGCTGCCCCCACTAACTGCTTCTGGCACTGCAGCCTCTTCCTCCTCCTCCGCAGCAGCAGAGGTCCAGAAACCAGCATCTGTTTCTCCTGAACCTGGCCATGCCTTTGCCCAGTCCATGAGCGTCAGTCTGGGTTTGGAGCTGTCTGATGGGGGGTCTTGTAGCTGGAGGCTGGTTGTAGAGGCTTGAACATTTGCAGGAGATGGTCTGGCGTAATGCTTTTGATGATCTACATTGTGTCTGTCAGAGTGGGTGCTGAGGGGACTGACTGGAGGAGGGCAGGGGGGAGAAGCAGTTCTCCGGGTGGGAGGAGGTGTAACGATGTCCGAGAAATCTCTTCTGGCTCCAGGATGAGTCTGAATTGGCAGCAGCAGAGTAGATACCACTACAGGAATCAAGGAACAAGAGGTCAGACTTTCAACTCAACTCAGGGACAGTTTCACATCAGGCAAGGGCAAAACCACAACAGTACGTGACACAGCTTTGTGTGTATGTGTAGTCTAGTCTCTTCCCAGGTCTTCAAAGTTCATATATTTGTATGGGATGCTGTGAGTATTGGTTGATGGTGAAGGTTTGCTAGAGCAAGTCAATCATACCTGGAGCTTCCTGCATCTGTGGACTGTCCCAGCTCTCTGGAGCGCTCTGCGATGAGAGGCATAGACAGCTGGCGAAGGCAGGGCGCCGGGCGAAGGTGAGGCTGCCTCAGAGCACTCGGTGACGCGTGCAAGCCTCCAGGTGGACAGCTGGAGATATGCGGGGAGGCTTCGGCGAACAGAGAGTGATGTTCTCTGATCAGCTCCAACATCAGCACATGGACAAGTGCTGCACCTAGGACACAGACAGAGGGATTAAGATTTCATTTTAGAAACCTTTACACCACAACAGACATCAGGTGGCTTTGAAATGTTTGTAGCTCTGAGTGCATACTGTAGCCTACAGTCATTATTTTTGCCATGGCTTTCTTTTTTGGAGAAAATTAACACAACACAATACCCAGCTGTCTACCTCCCATGATGCTTTGTGGGTCTTCAGCTTTGGCTCGGAGGATGTTTGGCCCAAACACAGTGGCCAGGTTTTGGTCGCACATCTTGTTGCTGCCAGAGTAACTCTGGACCTCGTTCAGGAACCTGTGCAGAGATGCGCACATGCACACACACACACGTGCATGCACACAATGCTTAATTCATTCAACAAATGTATTGCCACCAACCAAGTAATAAAAGATGCCATCTAAAGAATTCTCATTGAAAGTATTTCTGACCACTTTCTCAATTACGGTAGTTATAATACAATACTAATACTTGGCTACAGATAGTCAGTCTAAACAATGTAGGAGGGGTCTTACTGGCAGATGAAGTTGAGCAGGTTGAAGTTTGCAACTGGCAACTCATGAAGAAGATCCCCCAACTCACCCAAACCCTGAAGGGAGAGTGAGAGGATGGAAGTCAGAAGGGGGGAGGAGATGAAGAAAGACAGAACTCAGAAAAGAGGGAGGGAGGGATGCTGTTGTTCTCCCTGTCTTGGTGCAAATACATTAAATCATGTTGGCATGTTACTGTCTGCATGGAATTTAAGAGGTTTTCAGGTGGCTGTCACCTTCATGCGGTCACTCCTCAGCTTCTGGCCACACAACAGGAAGTCCTGGTAGCGGCTGTAAGGAACCAGAGGCTCCGGCAGCTGTCTGAGGTAGAGCTTCAGTAGTGATGCCACGGTGTGGACATCTGTGTTACTGCAGGAAACGCAAACAGCATGTCATTCTTTTTTATTTTTATTTTTTTACAAAACTCCTGACGAACAAAAAAGGAGAGACACAACACTCATGGACTGCACCTGTCAAAGGACGGTCTCTCCCCTGAATCGAAAGCCTGCTGCAGCTCTTTCACCAGACTGGCCTGTCCTGGCTGGCGAAACAAGCCCACCTCATGCAGGCCATGCTCCCGGATGAAATTCACACACTGCTCCACCACCAGAGGAACCAAGCGCACCCCATACCGTCGCTCATACAGCACCGTCTCCTCCAGACGCTGTCCAAAGACCCCTTTAAGAGAGAAAGATGGTAATGAGATTCCTCTCTGGAACCAAGGTCCAGTCGACTTCACCCAATCAGAAAGCAGTGAGCTCTTTGAAGACTATTTACATTTTTTAGGGAAAGAATCCAGACCAGGTGGTTGTTTTGTAGGTATGTGTTTTACCAGTAAAAGGGATCCAGACTCCCTTGTTGAGGCTCTTCAGCCACTCGTCACCCTGACCAGCGCTGTTAGACAGGAAGAAATAAGAGCCTGGGCTGGCCAAGACGTCTCTGTTACCTGCATCCACACAAACATGGACACTTTTAGGGGGAACGTCCTGGTCAGTGTCTCAGGTTTTCAAAGCAAGGTCAAAATGTCATGACCTGATGACATGTTATCACTGATCATTACAAGAGACAATGAGCATCATACAAGTCAAACGAATGGATTCTTGAAATGCTTCATGTCAGATAAAAGCATGTATCAGTAAGAGAGAAAACTTTACTGCAGTACTGTTGAACCTTAATTTAATAAAGCTTTTGAATATGACACTTTCTCTCTCACGCACACACACACACACACACAGGCACCATGAGCTCCACCCTACCCCATCTCCCTATGTTCAGCTGTGGTGCACAGACTCATTAACACATTTTCTTCTTTTTTCCAATCTCCCATCATGCCTCACTGTCCTCCTCAAAGTCACATCAAGCGCACACAGACACATACGTGCATGTATGAAGCACACAGAAAGACTCTGAGTCAGCATCTATGTCATTCAAGGGCAACACACACTGTTCTGGAGGGATTAACAGATAATATGTTGATGGTGTGTGTGTGTGCGTGTGTGTCACCTTTGTGGCCTGTACTGTCATGTTTCCAGGACTTGAAGCAGCTGAGTCCCATGCTGCGGCACTCCTGCTACGGTTGCTACGGTAACGATTGCAGATGCTCAGCTCAAATTACACAAAACAATTTCAAAAGTTTTTTGCAGACTTCTTGCAGACTTATGTGAAAGTTCAAAAAGAGAGACACAACCGAGAGTTCGTTATTCCTGGAGGTTAAAAAAAAAAAATCCTTAAATGAGGAACCGGTCCCTGGATGTGGCACTTTAAGGGATGGATTAAGGTGTAGTGTCTTTTCGAAGCACTGATTTAAAGAGAGGCCCTCTGGGAATTTAAACGCTAAATAATTGGTGTATATTATTTGAAAAGAGCTTATAAAACAGCTTTTTGTGATGCCTTAAAGAGATCCCAGTTGGATCACAGGTCTATTAAAGAGGTCCGTTGTGTATCATAGAAGTTAAAGATCCTTAAAAATAGTAAGAGGCTCTGGTGGCTATTAAAAATTTAAAGAGAGGCATCTTGTTTATAGAGTTTCCAATGAATATCGGGTGTTGAACATATAGTACTATTCAGGAAATTCACCCCTTAAAAAGAGGTGTAAAATGGAAGTTTTCAAGTGAAGAAGAATTACTGATGGACAATCTAACCTGAAAGGAAAATACCTGCCAAAAGAGGATTTCTCAAACACCCAGGATCCTTGAGTATATTTCACCTTGTATGTACGTTTCTGGTGCCTATGTAAAACAGAAGAGCACAGGACCTTATGGAGAGATTTCTGTTGGATGGGATAGAGTAGTTCCTGTGGAGTATGAGAAAGATTCAAGTCCCAAGATGTCGTAACCTGACGCCACTCAGCAAACAGACACCTCTTCCCAGCCTGTTCTTAAAATCTAATGCCCTTCTTCCCTTTGGAAATCTCCATTTGCCACGGATGAGCCAACAGTTTTACCAGATTTATTTCCTGGACAAAGTCGACATTTTCCAGCACTGAGCATTTCCAGCCTTCCCTTCACAGGAGCCATTTCTCCACAGCTACTGAAAATAAAAATGAGCCACTGGCTCCTGGAAAAAAAAAAAAGTTCAAAACTTAAGAAAATGATCAAAACCTACATGCTACAAGGGAAAGGGTTTCAAGCCATCCATATCCATGAGCTCAGATATACCCTATCTTCATTTGTCTTTCTGACTGTGTTAAACAGGACAGACTTAGTGGAGAATGAACCTCCTCACACCAGGAGCCAGTTGTCTGACTGGACTTGCTATCGTTGCAGTATTTCATGATGACCGTCTCGCTGCCTGAGACACAGGATCAGCATTATTCCACCTGTTTCTGTCTCCTTATATTCCTATTTTCTCTCAGCAGCTGACAAAAAGTAAAAACATCCTGAAGGAACATTATACTCTTTTTCCTGACTCATTTCTTCTTCCACCGGCCGGAAAGTCAAACCAGTCCATTGTCCGTGAGGAAGGAGAACATCTTAGTATTCCCCCCTGTATCCTCCCACCCTCCCTCTCCTTGTCTCCCTCTCTGTGTCCTTTGCTTTATTAGCTCTTTAACTGGACGTCCTGCTCCATTTCCAGAACACGGTCTCCACATCTGAATGTCCACATCTTCGTCCTCCCCGTCCCTCGTCTTCTTCCTTTTTCCTTTCTATGTGTCTCTCCCGTTGTCCATCTCTTTGTCCCCGTCTAACATGTCCTTCTCTCTCAGTCCCACTATCCTCACCCTCTTTCTCTCTCACTCTCTCTCTCTCCATTTCCCAGCAGTGCGTGTGCCCCCTTGTTGCCCCCCTCCCCATTTACCTCATCAATAACCATGCACTGCGTGTGTGTGTGCGAGGGCTGTGCATTAGGAAAATTGGTTCTCTGCGACGCAGCGCTGTTTTACCAAAGTAATCACAGCTGATGGTGAGAGAGAGAGAGAGAGAGAGAGAGAGAGAGAGAGAGAGAGAGAGAGAGAGAGAGAGAGAGAGATGACCTGGCTCAAAGTCTGCTGCTGTTGAAGTATGGTCTACACACACACACACACACACACACATAGTCACCATGATTCAAGTGGACATAAAAGCGAGAGAGGCTTGTCGGCCCAGTCAACTTTTGAACTCAATTATGAGAAACCTCTGTCTTTTTTCTTACTCTCTCAGTACAGTTTGATTCAACGAGCCTCATTGGCCTGAAATACAATACAGTATACAGTGCAATATATTGTTAAAGCTTTGTTATTAATCAATACAAGCTATCAAATATTACCAATGGTCCTGCCAGACAAAAGCATGTGGACATGTGAGCAGCAGTATCACCTGTATTCAGTCAACGTGTTACCACAAAAAAGCAAAGGGCTTGATCTGCTGCAGTAAGAACCTGGTTTCCTGGAGGCTTTGGAGGTTTGCTCCAGTTCAGCCACAGGAGCGTTAGGGAAGCCGGCCAGGTGCAATCAATACCTGGCCTGCAGCTCCACTTCATCCCAGGTGTTGAATGGCTTTATGCAGGTTAAGTTAAAGTCTACAACACGAATGGAAATTCATGGTTGTGACGCTCTCAGCTCAGTGGACACCTTCCTCTGACAACATCCTGTCTGAATCCTGAATGGAAAGGTGATAGTGCATTTAGGTGCATTCTGAAATATCCCCAACTTTTTGTGAGTAGTTTAAATTAGCTAGCCGCTAGCCGTTAGCTAGCTAACATCAGCTAGCTAACACTATTGAAGCATGGACGTTAACATTACCTTAAACTGCGTCCTCATTCAGGACTTCTTATAACTTACCTTGGACTTCAAATATGCTTCCATGACGCTCACATATTTTCACCACTTTCAGATAAAGTTCAGGGTCTGACAGAAGTTGTAGTAGCTAACACACCCCATCATAGACTGTGGGTCTCCAAACAACCTGTGGCTTCAAGAAAGAAACAAACACAAAGTTTGTGCAGCAGTGAAACCACAAGTCTTTTGAGTGTGAGACAACAAAAAGTCTTTGACAGGTCTTCTTTGCTGTCACAGACTTAAAGCCCTGTAGATATTAATGCTACACTGTGAGTGGGCCTGTCTGTGTCTGATTGACTGACCTCTAATCACAGCTGAGAGCTTTCACATCTGTCTGTCAATACAACTGGCACTGAACTGCATGCTCCTCATTACAAAGTGCTGTGTGTGACTCTGTGTGTTTCTGCATGTGTGTGCGTGTTTCTGTCCATGTTTGTGTGTGTGTGTGTGTGTGTGTGTGTGTGTGTGCTCTCCACTAAATGAAATTTGTGGCCTGTTCTCCTCTTCACTTTAGCTGCATGTCTGTAGTAAATCACATTCCTGGAAATATTTCTAACTGGAGGCCATCAGCCTCTGTCTCTGTCAAGACAAATTGACCTGGCCACTTCTCTAGTCCAACCACAGCAGCACCCTCAAGTGACCACACACATTAACTACAACTGAAATTTCATCAGTCTTCAGTCTTTTTTTATCTTTTTTTTTTTTTTTACCTTTTAATCACCCTTTTGTTGCTTTCACTGTATTTGTGACCATGTGTGTTTGTATTTCTACATGGCTGCTCCCTCAGAATGTCCTTTTTTAATTGAAGCACATGCTTCGTCCTTCCACCCAATTGTTATTCACAGGTAGCATTACCAATATGGTTTAGAACATCTCAACTCCAAAACTTAATCAAACCATTAGATATCTTACAGGCCTATGTATCTCAAAATAAGCTTGTTTGACCATAAGATTGTTGGGCTTTCCATACTGATGAGGTTACAGGTTTCCTCGGATGAATATAACGATCTGCATCTTATTGCCCACCTGAGTAGGACTGAGTTTAATGACTGAGACGCTGCACGTCCCTATCGCTCTGGGTCAGATGGCCAGATAGTAGACCTCTCCTGTATTTGACCACAAGTTCTCATCAACATCACATTTTATGTCTTCTGGAAAGTGTCCTCTTGAATGTAAAATGGAGCCCTGGCAGCGTTCAGAAAAAGTGTCTCCACACCCTGCAGGCAGGACATCCTGTAAGGACATCTGGTCATGTAGATGGTGGTCATAAACCCTCCACCTCCACTCACAGAGAAGTTCATCGGTGTTTTGTTTTTTTGTTTGTTTTTTTTGGACGAGGGGGTAGCATGGAGAGAGGAATGGCACAGAGGTGGAATAACCCATAATCTCACAAAAAAAAAATTTTTTCCTCCCTTCCGACCTCACCATTATAGCACAAGTTAAGAAGGTCATCGGTTCATGCAGAGGAGAAATGAGTGTATCTGCATGATAGGGGCCAATGAGTAGTTCATCAGTGCTGCAAATGAGGGCTTTGGTTGTATAGTAGTGTTGGAGCCATCACCTCCAACTCCAGGTTGACTTCACTCCACTCAAACTGCTGCACCTCAGCACTGATGTGACTGCAGGACTTTAGCAGCTGATTTCACAAAAGCAGGAAATATTTATCATGAGGATCTGCGAGGCGTCTCTCTGTCTGCCACATCCACCGAGCAGTTTTATTGAGCTGCTGTGTTTTGATGTTAATTTTAGCTTCGCTGTCAGATTTAGCTCCGTTACACATTGTGAAAGTACGTCCAAATGTTTTATAGTGAAATCATGACCTGTAAAATATTTTATAGCTGTAATATTTCATAATGTGGCTCCATGAACAGTATGTGAAGGAATCATATTTCATGAGTCAAAGCAAATAAACAATGGAGGATATGTGTGCAGCAGTGCAGTAGAAATAATCCTACAGCATCATATTAGTGTATATATGGACATTTAGTGGTGACTTCATATTCAACACACATCTTTGCCTTGCATTTAAATAAAAATACACTTTTGAAAGCACAGCCAACAAAACAAGACGTATGAGAGATGAAAAAAAAGTTCTTCAACTCTAATAAACTCTCAGTGAGCTAAATAATCATATACAAAATGACAAAGTGAGCTGGTTAGCAGAAAAAAGAAAAGAAAGAATACTTGTTGCATTTCGGTGACATTCATTCAGTGCAATGATTTTCATTATACAGCGTGAACAACACACTTGAATTATACTTCATGCATGGACCTGTAGTCCTGTCAAACTATCTATGCAGTGTTACTAAGAAAAAACACATGTTTCTACCTGTGCTTGATAACTTTTTGTGACCAAATATAGAAACAACAACAACATAGAACAGTTACACATGGACCTTCAGTTTTGTGGCATTGTGGCAGCACTAACATGCTGTTTACATCAGAAAGGTTGAGTTGAGTTTAGCATTGAGTGTCATTCCTTCACACACAGTGAGCTACCTGCAGGGGCGGAAAACAACCCTTTTGTTGTGCTTCTGTTGCTTCCATCACTTTCTTTCTTTGGCCGTAGTTAGCACCTGTAGTTTCTTTCCTTCAATTACCATTAGCATGCTAAGTCTTTTCTTGTCTTTGACTGATGTTGCATATAACCAGCTCCATGTATTATCACCACTTTTCTTGCTGAGATCAGTACTGTAAGTAAACAACTGTAATAAGTCGTGCTCATGTTGGTGCATGTCATTTCTCTGTTATAAAGCAGTTTGAGTGGCATGTTTGTATTTCTGCATTTTTTTTGTAAATCTGGTGCTTTACAAATTAAGTTTATTAATTGCTATTGTGGAGCCAGCTGTTATGTAACAGTGTGTTTACATGGGCCGAATAGCAACGTAGGAAATGTGAGTTGAACGTGTATTTGTATCCTGTATCATTCATGGAGTACATCATAAAATCATCATCCTGCACTGCAGCTCCAGACTGGACACAGTACACGATGTTTTCTCCTGCGGAATGAAAGAAGAGCCCCTGCTGGGTCAGGCCATGGGTTGAGGCTGCCTGGAGCAGCTCCCCGTGTCTCTTTTCACTGCTGCTGGCTTACTATTTTACTGCCCAGAAGAACGAAGGAATGTTCACGTCTTGGTTTTCTGTGGGTCATAATATTTGATTGCACCTCGGACACCATTTCTGGCTCCTTGTTTGGCAGCTGTGCAAGCATGGCAACAAGTGCGTTAGGTTCCCACTGGGCGGGGGATAGTGTAGGTGGAAGAAGAGGAGGGTACACTGCTAAAAGTGACCAGCAGGAGCCTAAATATCACAGAGCCAGCGTAGAGGAGCAGCAGGAAACATCACAGATTCAACAATAAGACAGGTAGGCAGAAAAATCGCTTGCACTGATGAGCAATAACAGCAGGTTTCTATTTGGTTCAACATCAGTTAGACTGATGTCTGGTTTCTGCAAGAAGGAAGGACATTTTTTAATGAAAGTGGCCTTCAACTCACTTTTTGTGCTAATATTCAGAAATTAGAGAGGACTTTTGTTTTCATCAAGTCACTATTTTGAGCCCTGATACAGTAAAATAACTCTAAAAGAAACACTTTGGTCAAATATATGGCACTT
>OMNW01028684.1:63018-79778 GCA_900303245.1 Selene dorsalis
CAAATATATGGAACTTGTATTAAAAACACACAAAGAAAAGTGTTAAAGTATAGTGACAATTGGACATTAAATGTAAATGTTTTGAATTTCTTATCAACACCTGTTAATCTGAGCTTTTGGGAATTTCGAAGTTGACCTCCCACCATTAAAAGCATTGTCTTGGCGGGACGTTTGTATTTTAACTGCGTAGAGCTGGTTCAGGACAACCAGGCTCAGTTGGACTGACCTGAAATGTTTTTTACTTTAACATTTAGTAACAGTTTAGCTGATTTACACCCAAAACAAAAAGAGAAACTGTATAAAATTAATTATTAATTGTATTAAGATTGCAACAACATTTCATTCCCGGTGGTTACTGGTAACTAATCTGGTTTTATCTTTTAATTGGAAACTTAATTGATGCAAAGCTTCATGTGTTACCACTTCATGCTTTCATTCCAAGGCCGTGACTTGGTCTCCTTACTTCGCTGCATGAATGAACACACTGCACTCTGCAGTATGCAGTGTGGTGACCAGACATAGTGAGCATTGTTGGAGTGTGATGGTCAGTTTAGAGACTGATCTAATCAAAGTGTATTTTCATACAGCCATATCGAATGAGCTGTTAAAATACGAGCAATAGGCGCTAATAATCCTCTTCAATTAGATCTATTAAACATTATGTCAACCATTGGGATTGAATCCAACTGTATTACATGGAAATCTTATTACATGGAAAGAGCAAAAAGGAAAACCTTGTCCTCAGTGGAACTGTACTGGGTGAACTATTATAGAATTAATCACTGTGCTTAGATAAAAAGATGATTATTTTGCAGGTGAGATATGGGAATCTGACAAATACCAGATTTCTAGCAAAATGGTCTCAAATTCTGCAGGGAAAAATCCTGTGTCATTGGGTGTTGTTGCCATGAATACAGGATGAGGTACAAGAAGACTAAGCTTAAAAGAAAAGTTGCAGCACTTGTCAAGGAGCAAGACTGCTCTTAGAAGTAACATCAGTCATTTTAGGAAATACTTGAAATGTTTCCTGATATATTGAAATTCAAGGGTCCTCTATTAGCAACTTCCATGCATCAGGAGCAGAAGAAATGATGGTGTTTTATTGTTAAGAAGCAAGTCAACAGACAGAGGAATGTCAGACTTCCTGTTTTATACTTTATACTGACAATCAATCATTCTTCCTTTTCATCCTGATCACAATTATTGTTCCTGTACCTTAACCCAGGAATTCTTCTTTTTACCATGGTAACAACTACTTACTTAACCCTAACTGGAGCAAAGCATCGCTGAGAAATTACTACTATTTGTACTATTTAAAAGGCACAGATAAAGCATGTCCCCTTCGATTAAGGTGACAAATTACAAACAATGAATTTTGGCATTTGATTTAGAGGACCTGTAACGTAAAGCGTAGCAAAATACATATAGCCACCCATCTTACAGTTCTTCCTCCCAGCTCACCAATAGATAGATCACGTTAGATGTTTAGTTTTGTAGATAACATCAGCAATTTAAGTCATTTTGAAACAACTTATTTTTAATTTCATTTAAACTAAGTGCCAGTGAAGTTTTGGCAACATTTGTACTAAGTGGATGTGTCAAGGTCTGCCACTGGCTGCTGTGGGAAATTTGCCTCCTGACTCCACTCATATTAGTACCATGTTGTGTCCATTAAAGAGTGAAACCCTCTACACCACTAGCAGTGGCCTTTGAGGAGTGAGCGTTGGAGGGATCTTAAGTGAGTGACAACAGTCTGCATGTTGTCAGCAGGATTGAGCCGTCCTTAGTGCAGTCGATCAGATGCCGTGGAAATGCAAGGCAGCGTGCAGAGACAGAACTATTTCTGAAGAAGGGAGGGGCAAGGAGAACTGGAACGACAAACACTCCCTCACATTGTCAGCTATAAAGAGCAAAGCCCCCTGGCATGTTACAGGCAACATGTAAATACACTGTTTATTTATATGTCTTTAGTTTATATTTAATTTGTCTATATTTAAAAAAAAAAGTATATTGGTAATGAGAGTGGTTTGTGAAAGGTGTGTTTCTACATAGATGTGATCCTCTCAGGGTGTACTCTACTAAAAAACCAAAAACAGGGTGCCTTTGGTTTTTTAGTTTGTATTCTATGTAGTGGTGCTTATCTATATCCTGTAGGTCTAAGTGTAATCCATATACAGCAAACTGCAGAGGAGTCAAATTTACTGAAAGTATACCAACTGGATGGTAAAAGTATCTAAAAATCATCAGCTACATTGTGTTTAAACACATCTTTGGTATTTTCCATTTTTAACACTAAGTATATTTTGAGTAATTTCCAGTTAGTTATACTAAGGTACAATATGAAAAAACACCTTTTTACTTTGCTTGCTTAATTTTGTTCTAGCTTGTTTGTTTACCTGGGTGGATGGGGGTCAGTGTTTATGAGGGTTTACTCATTTTGTTGTTGTGCTTGTATGTTTGCCTGTAAAATTATCCTGAAAAAAGATACTGAGGAAAAAAAGGACTGGAACATTTTTATCATCTCCAACTTGTACAAAATATGGAATAATTGGAATATTCGTTGCACTGATATTTCACTTGTTGCAAGGTTAAAAGAACAAAGCAAAAGCGTTGGCATAGAGCAGAGATGGAGGAGGATGAAAAGATGAGTAAGAAATAAGACGAGAATAAGAGAGAGACACCTCCTCCATTTTCCCCCTGCTGTGAATGGCATGTCTGCTATTTGTGGTAGAGGGACAGCGGGAGGGTTTTCGTTGCACTAAGATACAGTAGAAGCATCAACAAGGGTGATGACCGGTCCAATGAATGCGACCCAACCGCATGCCACTGCATTTGATACGGCAAACTGTGAGGTTGTGGACGTGCTGTTGTCATGATATCAATCACCAATAGAAAATCTAATTTAGCCACTTGAATTTAAATATAATATTAGTAACAGTATTGTTTTTTTTTAATTGTCAGACCAAAACCATTTACTAACAAGTATTTTGTGTGTATCCAGAGTCTGTTGTTGCTCATCCATCACTGTCCAAGGAGTGTTAAAACCATATCCTTGATCCACACCATTGTACTGCATGGTATGTTCCTTCAAGGTCATGAACATGGTCACACTAGTTTATTTTGAGCCAATCCCAGAAACACTGGCCAGCTGTTGGGAGAAAGAACTGGAGTAATAAAGTCTGGAAATAGGCTCTTAAGATACAGTGGCAAGAAAAAGAATGTGACCTTTGGAGTGACCTTGTTTTCTCCATTAAAATGTGATCTGGTCTTCATATACGTCAGAGGCACAGACAAACACAATGTCCTTAAGATAATATTACACAGGCGAATAAATAACCTGCAGTGTTTATGGAAAGTGTAAGTGGTTGAATCATCTTGACATTATCCTGTAAGATACAGTTGTAACTAATTTAATTTTCCTCTCCAAGATGTGGAACCATCCAGGTTCAGTGGCAGTAAGGCCCCAGATCAAAATGTTCCCTCTGCTATACTGAAGGGATGAAGTTTTCTGCACTGTACGCAGAGCTACATGTTCTTCCCAAACAGTTCGTTTTAGTCTCAGTACATTAAATCATTTTCCTGTCGTGTTGTGGAGAGCCCGACTGCTCATTTGCAAACTTCACACATTTTTAGAGAGCAGCAGCTTCCTCCATGGTATCGATGGCAGGACACCAGAGTCCATGCAGCTGTGATTTACGGTTGACTCGTGAGCAAAACATGAGATGTCATCTGCGTTCCTATAAGCCTTTAGCTGGCTTTTACTGTCAGACCTTTCACTCAGTACTTATAGGAGGATTAGGATAAATATCTGACTGTAGAATTTCCAGCTTTTGCCTTTTTTGTAAGGCATTACTTATTTTTCTGTTTCACACAATGTACATATCTTTACAAATCTAATTACATATAATGTAAACCATTTTTTTCTACTTTTTTACTATTGTTACTATATGCCACAGTTACAGGTGAATTTCTCAGGTGTCTTGTTTTACCTTATCTGCACATTGGCAGAATTGAAATGTGTTTTTTACAAGTCATTATAACCAACACCTCCAATGTTTTCATTACTTGGACGCCAGGTTTGATAACTCCAGACTGCACTTGTGCATTCCCTTCTGATATGTGTTGATATAATTACCAGTTGTGTGAAACATGCAACACTCTCTTGTTTATCTTACTGCCAGATCCAATGACTGCTCTAAAAGCATAATTTCTCCTCAGGGACCTTTAGAGTTTCATGTTGTCTTATCACCCCTGTGGAAGCCGCCCAGCTCAGTGGGGGGTTGAAACTATAACCCTTCTCCAAAAAGGCCAGGGAAAGCCCTGGAGATAGAGACACCAATAGGTTTTTAGGTTGGAGGGGCCCTAACACTATGTATAGCTTTGAAAACAGAGAGGAGGGCAACAGGCACTGAGGAGACGGGGGGAAAACCTTTGCCCCCTGTGCATCAAAGGCTGTGGAGGAAAGAGGGTGTGAATACCAGGCAGAGCAAAGACGACGAGCTGTGACACTGCTGCACGTTTCCAAACCTGACATTTCATTTTTGGTTTATATCTTTTTCCAAATGACATATTTCTTCTTTTAGAAAGTGAAAAAGAGCAACAGGAAACAGACGGAGACACTGGAGGGTTTCTGAGCTTTACTCTTCTCGTTCGTGCAGCAGCAGTTCTCGTGAGTTATAAATCTTATTTTACAACCACTTTACTTAGTCCAGCAATAACAGCTTGTTAACAGAGGTGTATGCTTAGATGTTCAAGAACTGTGTCTTTTTTCATTGTAAGATGGACTGTCAGTCTAATCTGTTCTAAAACAACATGTCTCAGTTACATTTGGATTGATTTCCATGATATTTCTTACTAGAGATTTTGGTCTCTTGGGGATTACCATGATGACTCTCCACTTTTTACTGGATCTGAACTTACATGATGCTAAAGGCACTGAACTAATTCTATTAGCTACAGGCTGCATGCTAGTGCTAATGCTAACAAACTGAACATTCTAGGGCTAAAGATGCTATTTTAGCTCATTTCATACAGGCTGTATTATGTTAGCATAGTATAATTCGTGCATAATCGTTAATATGGTTTAATAATTTTTGATGTGTTGATAAGAGCAAGACTGAAATCATAGCACAGCATTCAACTATCGAGTGCAGTTTTATGTTGTATGTTATGTTCATGTTTATTTTGTTTAATAAAACTTTAATCAACAGTTCTATTGCACCTATCATTGTCTGAGATAGAGCAGCAACCACAGAGGAAACCAGTCTCATAGCTAAACCCTCTGCCTGTGTGTTTTTGTCCTTGTCCAGTCATCATCAGACCTCTGGAGAAAAGGGAGTAGAGTGGGGTCATCACACAGCCCACTGTAGACAGCAGCACTATGGGAATTAAGGACAACGACTATGTCTGGAGGGGAGGTAACTGTACTTGTTCATACTTGTGTGAATAATGTGAATGACATTGAATCTCTTGTTTCAGATATTATTATTGATGAGCATCACCTTGCGGTGATTCAGTGCTTTCTATCAGGCAATTACTCAAAACAGACAAAACATTAATTTAACCAACAGGACATAAAAAAGACACAAAAAATTAAAAGGTTCATAAACAACTGAGGTAAAGGTACAGTAAATGAGCAATGTGAAATTTTATAACAGTACCTATATGGCAATTTCAATGCTTTAACTGTTATGCTTATTACTATTTATTTTAAAGGAGTTGTGTTTGTAGTAGAAATTTTAAATAACCCTTCTGAACAGCTTGTTTGAACCTGAATGTTAATCAAAAATAACATAAGAGCTCCACAGTTAAATTGTAACTGGCTTCTTGAAAGTACATTATTGTACTATTTTAATTCAAAATTTTTTGTAGGTGTGTGGTTTTCTTGTCTTTTTCCACTTGCGATGCAGATTCTTCTAATGGCAGTTCACAGTGACTGATTTGAATGTATTTACACTGCAATAAATCACCTCTCTGTCTTTCTTTCTGTTGGTAGAGGGTGACAACCCTGAAATAGACCTCCACTCAGAGGGAAAGCCTGGGAGCTTTAATGAGCACACCCCCTGCAACACCCCAGAAACTGAGAACTCGGTATGATAGTCTTTAACTTATTTATTCCCCTCCTCCTCCTCCTCCTGCTCCTCCTAGTCCTCTTCTCTGATTCTATGTGGCTTCCAGGGTTGAATTTTTGAGTATTCTTGTTAAATTCAGTTTTGGTTATTGTTTATTTAATATCACCTAATTCTGCAACAGCAATGACTAATCTCACTATTTTAATGTTGATATTTGTGTAATTCTGTGTAAATCTCATTTGTTCTCCAGGTCATAAACTGCTAAGATGAAATGTTTGTGTGTAGTGACAAGTTTATTACTTATATACTGGATGTTTCTTATATGATTCAGTATGTGGCCTCTTGACCCTTAGGTTTTTCCTCCTCCTCTAAGTGGTTTTCCATTCACATTGTGACCTACTGTCACTTCAAATTGTCTTTTCTTGTGATAAGCCCACAGATGTTGATATCAGATATCTCTCTGTCTTTCCTGTGCACTGCCTTGGCCTATACGTCGACCTCTGCACCTCCGATGTTTTATCCCTCCACTTCATCCACTCCAAGGGAAACTCGTTCAGCCTCCAGTCCACCTCTCTTGCTGACAGCACTTTCAGTGCTGGTGATGATGGAGTGAATAAGGGTCAGAAGGCAGGGAGCTGTGAGGATGACGAAGAGGGCCACCTGGTGTACGACATCGGCCTCGTGATGAATGAGAGATGTATTGAACTCCTACTTTTCTTGTCTGAGTTTCAAATATCAAGGCAACTCTTCACCAGTGATTTCATATTTACAGTTGTTTGTGTTGCCTCATTATTGGTGCAGAAATTTTTTTTGTAGATTACAACACTCACAAACCTCAGGACTACATTTACTATCTAATGAGTACCAAATCGAAAAAAAGATGTTTAACAGTATATAGAAAGAAACGAAGTACAGATTTATCCATGTAGATTTTTTTATTTTCAAACTGCATTAATAGGTCAGGTTACTTTATTTGTACCCTTAAGGAAGATTTAGACAGTTTGAAAGAACAAGGCATCTAGTGGCACCTCTGACATCATACATGATAAAAAATATAATAACAAGAAACTAAAACTAACAAAAAACTAAATTACCCAACCATAAAAAAAGAAGAATCCATAATGATAAATGAATATGTATTAGAGGCTCAGTGAATCTGTTTTTACACCTTTGGACTAAGAAACTCTGTCCAGAGGGAAGAGCTCAGAGTCATTATGCAAAGAGTGCATGGTTTTAGATATTCACTGCAACTCCCTGAGTATCCAGTTAGGCCAGGTTCAGCTGGAGCTCAGCTTACAAAATTTAGGTTACAAAATATATTTTAAAAATCAAGAAGTTGGTCCTGTTTATTTTTGATCTCCTGCACAAATCACATTGTGGTGATGTTAACTTTTTTCGCACCGACCACTGAACAAACCTTTCAGCACATTACCGCCCACACCAGTGACCCTTATTAATGTCTGTGTGTTTTTCCACAGACGAAGTGGTGTCTACTCTGGGAGCAGGAGCCTTTGGGAAAGTGGTGGAGTGTGTTGATAGAGACAAGTAAGCAGTTTAGCCGCAGTGTCAACTGAATGGAAGAAGAATTGTGGCATCAGTGCAGTTACTCTTTACCTGTCAGCAGAGACGAGCATGTGGCTGTGAAGATCGTGAGGAACATCGAGTGTTTCCGTGAAGTGGCGAGGTCTGAGATCGCAGTGCTGGAGGAGATCAACGGGCTGGATGACGACAACATATTGTGAGAATAGCAAAACGTGAATATGTCTACTCCAGCTATAAAACATAACCGTTTATATCCTTTATATCAACTCCTCTCTCTCCTGCCAGTGCATGCGTGAGGATGCTCAACTGGTTTGAGCACGACGGTCACATCTGCATCGTGTTCGAGCTACTCGGCCTCAGCACCTTCGACTTCCTGCGGCAGAACCAGTTCCTTCCGTTCAGTGTGGAGGAGATCAGACACATGGCCTTCCAGATCTTCAGAGCCGTCTGCTGTGAGTCCAGTGTATGCATCTTTATCAACTTCCTAAACCACCGGTGACCTCTGACCTCGGGGACCGAGCACTTATCTCGCTGAGATAAAGCGATATGTGCCAGATCAGAGCAATTTGCTACCATACTAACACCTGAAAGAGTCCTTTTTTTGAAGTTCATGTTCACAAATTGAGGGAGAAGCTTTAATAATTTATATGGTTGTATAACAGCAGTGTGTGTGTGTGTGTGTGGTTTTTTGTTGTCGTGTTTTACAGTCCTGCATCGTAACAAGCTGACACATACAGACCTGAAGCCAGAGAACATCCTGTTCGTGTCACCTGACTTCAATGCGTTCAACAATGAGACGGTAACAAGCTGATATAAAATAACAACTAAAAGGTTTGCCAAATAGTAAAGGATGCTTAGGAGTGTGTGTGTTTGTGTCTCTGTTCATGTCTAAGGTGAGGAAACTGAGGAGTCTGGACGTGAAGGTGGTGGATTTTGGCACGGCTACATTTGACCACGAACACCATGAATCTCTGGTGTCGACACGGCACTACCGAGCTCCTGAAGTCATACTGGGTACACACACTCTTTCTCTTTCTCTCTCTATCTATCTCTCTCTCTCTCACACAGAAATCCTAACCTGGGATGTGGTTTACCTGTGTGTTTGTGTTAAGCCTTGTTTCTATTTTTTAACTGTGCGTCTGTGCTCAGATCTGGGCTGGAACCAGTCGTGTGATGTTTGGAGTCTGGGCTGCGTTCTCATGGAGTTTTACCTGGGACAGACTCTCTTCCCGGTACACACACACACACACACACACACACACACACACGTATACACTGTATATAGAGAAGCAGCACTGAGGCTTGTCTGTTTTTTCAGACTCACAACAGTCAAGAACATTTGGCCATGATGGAGAAAACCTTGGGACCGATTCCTCCACACCTGCTGAGACAGACCAGGTAGCCACACACACACACTAAAGTGTCAAGGTCAACCTTGGTGTCTGCTAACTGGCTACACACTAGATGATTGGGGGATGTGGTCTGAATTGAGATTCATCACAAATTATAATTAAAATGTGGAAAATCAATCAAATTGGCCTTAGGTCTGTGATCTGTGCCCTGTGTTGTGTGTAGGAAGCAGCATTATGTCCACCACGAGCGTCTAAACTGGGACGAGCAGAGCTCCCCCGATGATTACATCAGGACTCACTGCAAACCACTGAAGGTACACCACACCCTGGTCACATCAGCCAATCAGCTTAGGGCATAAGGAAGTGACAGGAAGTGACAGGAAGTGTGTGTCTCTTAGCAGTTCATGCAGAGGGAGAGCGAGGACGAGCGACAGCTGTTTGACCTGCTCGGCTGCATGTTGGAGTACGACACCTGCAGGAGGATCACCCTGGAGGAGGCGCTGTGGCACCCGTTCTTCAGCCCACTGAGGACACAGAAACATCAGCGCAGTTAACACACACGTGCGCGCACACCCACACACACACACACACACACATATTCAGCATCTACCTCAGGCTGTAATTTTAGCATTGTGATCACTAAACCTATAGTTTTCTGACTGTGTGATCGTTTGGTTGATTGTCATTGACATTTACAGTCATAATCAGTTGTGGAGAGCATTCCTGTTCATGCATGTAATTGTACAAAGTCATTTCTTACGCAGAGCAATTCCTTGTCCGTGTCATTTGTGTCAGTTTGTTAATAAACATTAAGAATTTTGTTGTGTCTAAATTATGATTTGTATAATGAATTATTTAGTTCTGCTCACACATCATCACTGGTAGAAAAGTCAGATTAGTGACACTCTTAGACCAATAACAATGACAAATACTGTCCAGAGACTCTCAAAGGCCTCATTGCATTTGTCATAAAGGGCTCAAACAATACCATGCCGGCACCATCTGAGTGGTAACTGTTGGTTTTGCTTGCAACTTAGTCAAACTATGGGTTAGGTCAAAGCTCAAAATAACAGAACGTGCATTAATCGAACCTCAGAAACATAATGGCAGTGTTTGAATGTATCATTATCATATTGACTTTTACAGCCCTAAATATTAGGTTTTATTTATATTGTTTTTTATTAATATGATATATTGTTTTGTATTGATTAATGATCAAAAATAAACTGAACATTAATATTCAAATAAAAAAATAAAAAATTAGACAATCAAGACAAAAAACAGCTCTTAGGAGACAAAACTACAAAAATAGGTGTTATACAAACCAGAAATGTTTGCAAAACTGCAGAATAATAAGTTGAACATATATGTTGAACTACTATACAACAGAATGGCAAAACAACCCAACAGTAAACCGGTTCATCATCCGGGCTGATGAGACTTCATGTCGACACCACCGTCTGTCATGCTGAAGTAAACGTTGGCCATCTCACCTGGAAATCCCTGACATCAACTGATTTAAGTGCTGTGTTGATTCAGACTGCTGACACGTAAAGCAGGAGATATTTATCAAGAATCACGCAGCCGAGGAAGTTTCCATGACTGAATAGTTATCCAGCTATAAAATACTACAGATAAACAGCGGCTCCCTTGCTATCTGGCTTAAAGCTGCTAAATCACATGGACGTAATAAAGCTGCATTAAACAAAGTGAGTCTGACGGCCGAGGCCCGTAATTTGTGCGTAATGTCGTGGGTTCCAGTCTGTCTCATGACCTTTGCTGTGTGTTGTTTGTGATCCATCCTGCTCCAGTTTACTCAGCTCAGAGGAGACATCGCAAAAACAAATCTGTGATTTATTGGGATGTAAAATCTGGAGGATTAGAAAGAGTTTCTTAATTTCTTGTGGTTGATCACATTATTTTGGGAAATGTTGCAGAATTTCTTAGCCGCTTCTTCATATTTAAAACAAGACGGAGCATGTATATTTTGAATACATAATGTCATTAGAACTTATTAACTGAATCTCATTAGAACTATCTAATTATCTTTCAGTTTCAACACTGCCTTCCTTCTCAGGGGTTTCTCACCGAGCTGGACTGCGACTCTGAGTCTGCATTAAATTAGTAAAAGCCCCTACAACCGTTGTGGACTGTGACTCAGTCGCATATGTCGAGGCCTGTGAAACTGGACTGTTGAACTTCCTGCCTCCTGCTGCCACTGACCTTTGACCCCTCCAGTCTCTCAGGGATTTAAGGAACAGATCTGTGAATTTTACTGCACTGATGTCACAGTAATGAGTCTCCTGCTCGCTGTGACTCAATACACTGAGATGTGGATCATCGACATTCTCAACATTGAGCAGGTCATTTCATTTAGGTGCTTCTCTGGGCATTTTAGCTAATTGGTTTTGATAGTAATCACCAAGCACTGAGCATATCTGAGGTTGGTGGGAATTTTTCTGGTAAACTGTCAAAAAATCAAATGAGTTTACAAATAGAAATTTTGCAAAATCACTAAGGCTGTTCAATGTCATCCTATGAATATCTGCACATTATTTAATAGCATTTCTATCCCACAGTTATTGAGATCAGTCAGAACCACAGAGATGGACCAACCAGCAAACCAAGTCACACCAATCACTGGTGCCGCTAAAAATTGTCTCTTCTAAACCTGGATGTTCCCTAAATGCCACCTGATTTGTTATTTGTTCATTGCCACCACATTTTACACCAGTGCTGACACATGATGAGGACAGTTCAAACGCTGTGGTTAAAGAAAGTAAAAGAACAAAAGTTTTGACCTTAAAACTTTATTATTGGTCTGAGGCCTAAAGGCGGTGGGTTGAATCGGGCTGAGGCCCAGGAGGGCCCTGTGACAGAACTGTTTTTATGAATTCAGAACAGTGAACCATCTCAAATTCAACATTAAAAATACTACTTAACAGTAACTTGCATTATTTCTGGTTTAAAGATCTCCTTCTCTGCTTTTTTTCATAAGTCACTCGTAGCCGACGCTGCCCAAATGTGAGTCTCATTGTTGCAGGTGAGAGTCTCATTGTTGCAGGTGAGAGTCTCATTGTTGCAGGTGAGAGGCTCATTGTTGCTGGTGAGAGTCTCATTGTTGCAGGTGATTGGTTGCAGCAGTGAAGGGTTAATGGCTTCTCCACCAGAACCACAAGCCTGAGTCTGCACAGGTATATGAGCGTCAGATCTGTCTGCAGTACCCGGTGGTTCAGCGGCCAACGGCCTGCCTTTAAAGCGGCAAAACATGGCCGCCAACTGCAGCCGCACCTCCTTCTGCCAGAAGGCATAAACCAGGGGGTTGATCAGCGAGTTGGACAGTCCCAGCAGCCATAGATAATTCTCCAGCACGCCTGTGAGTTCACAGCCTTTACACAGAACGTGCACAATGCACACCACAAAGAAGGGACACCAGAGCACCAGGAAGCAGCCCACCAGCACCGCCACTGTCCTCAGGGCCTTGACGTGACTCCAGTAACCACTTCTCAGCTGCTGGTGCTGGTGGTGATGTTGATAATGCTGATGGCCGTGGTGGTCGGTCGTCCTGGAGCCTGCTTGTCGCACCTGACAGATCTTCTTCTGGTGGCTGCAGGCGATCTTCAGGATGTCCAGGTAGATGTAGACAAACACAGAGAGCAAAGGGAAGAAGCACACACTGAACAGGACGATGATGCCCACCTCGTGGATGACGGAGAAGAAGGCGCAAAAGCCGTCGTAATTCTCCGACTGCAGCGGCCGCACCATGACTGAGTAGCAGAGGACATGGATCATTTCACACAAGATGCTACAGCTACGTGTACACAGATGATCAAGACAACTGTTCTCAAACAAACCTGGCAACCACTAGATATCCCCATTTTCTCACAATGTTGATTTCTGTGTTCTGCTATTGGTCCAGATGAGGAAGTAGCTTCTTACAATTGTGCAGATTTGGGCCATGAGATCCAAATACAGGCCAGATTTATTTTTCTAACAGGGTTCTCCACATAAAAAGTTTGTAATTTTTTAGAGTTAAAACAGAGCCAAGTAACCATTTACAACTACCTCACATCTGCTAAACTTTGCTAAACACATCCCAACTCCAGCTCTATACTTTGCACTTTGAATGGAGACACATTTTCCAGCCAGGAATCAAAATGCAATCCATCATAACCTAAGACCCAACCTTTATATGTATAACACTCACGGACACAACAGGCTACCATTTGCAATTGTGTTTTATTGAATTTTCTAAACTAAGAAATTGCCTCAATGTCATGCATAATTGCAGAGGCAATCCAACTTCTGGCAGCTTGAACACCTTGATGCTTCTACATCTTGGACCATTTTCCATTTGACTGTGCATATGTTAGAGTTGTCAAATCAGGAGATGTCTAGTGCCATGTCAGCAGAAGTCAGATAGTGTTAGCTCACCTCTTATGGACCACGTGTTGCTGCCAGAACAAAGGTTCAACAGTATTTTTAAAGGAAATTGAGATCCTTTAGTTTATCATCTGAGATGACCTCTTTTAGAGAAAGTTTTCTGAATCAGTTTTAATGTTCTGTATTATTGTCTGAAATCAGACTCTAGCGAACAGAAACAGACTTGGGAGTCTTGATAAGTGCTGAGCAATTTTTCAGGAGGTAGTCAAATCCACTTTACTGACCTCTAGAACAAGCAGGTGGTCAGAAAAGCATCTGAAATGCCTAGGTCTCTTTATACAGAATTTGTACTGCTACCTTCAGGCTGGCGACATAAAGTGCCTGTGGTGAAGACAGAAAGGCATCAGGTCCCCTTTGTAGCTGCTGCTAGATTTTAATTTCTCGTTGCTCATTGCACACTTGCACTGCATGCTGGATGATCTCCTGTGGGGCTTTTATGTGTTAATGTTGTAAATGTTTGTGGATTGTCTGTTAGTGTTGTGTGTTTATAATATAAGCGGCAATCCAATTTCCCTGCAGGGATGATAATAAAGACGTCTCTGACCTTTGAACTATGGAAAAAACAGGAAGTGGTCTAGCCAGCTGCTCATATGCCAACATGGTTTGCAAACACACTAGTCTTATCTACATCATTATTTGTCCAGATACAGCATCATTAACTTTAACAAATGTTTAATGCACTGTATATTTTAAAGTCTCACCCGGTAAGAATCCCACAGTGATGGCGCTGAGCCACAGGGTCAGCAAAGACCCCACTGCTGTTCCCTTCCCTGACAGCAGAGAGTACCTGAGGGGCATCTTGATGGCTGCGTATCGGTCCAGTGAGATCAGGAACATGGACATGATGGAGGCCGTGCAGGGCGAGGTCACAAAGGCCATCCGCATCAGACAGCGGATCTTCCCCTGAGCAGGGGGTGTGGCGTTTGTGGGAGGGTCAGCAGTGATCTGACTCTGAGGGACATTGCTGTTGAAGTCTTCTGTGGCCAGGCCAGTGATGGCCACGCCCACCATGGCATCAGCGAGAGCCAAGTTGAGGACGAAGCACCAGCTCTGGCTGCTCCTCTTGAGAAGCAGCTTCAGCAGAGCAAGCGCCACCACCAGGTTGGTGGAGAAGATGAGGCAGGCGGCAAGGCTCAGGATCACACCCATCACACGTGGCCTCACATCGCTTTGGGTGGTGGGCTCATTGGAGTCCATGCAGTCGGGTGTCATGCTGATGGGGGGCTCAGTGCCTGCTTGTCCAGTCAAATACAACATGATGATATCAATAAAATGTAAGATTTTAAGGTGGAACTGAGATTAACAGCTGAGATGGGCTGATGCTGCTTCAGTCAGAGTCTTCAGGGAGTTTTATCCTTTTGAGCCATCAACCATCATAACACAAAATGTTACAGTTACACTCAATTACATCAGAATAAACATAGATTTGCACAGAAGTTCAAAAACAAACTTTAAGAAAGAATAATAAATGCTGAGATATCCAATGATTTGCTCCTGTAGCGTAACATGTGGCTGCACTCAGTCACAAAAGCAGAAGCATCAGACTGTGTCCATGAAGAATCGTCTCAGCCAAAGTCGTCTCCTTATCTTAATCCAGAGTCCAGCGAGGGATCCAAAACTGACTCGTGTCAAAGTTTTAGAAATATGTTCCTAAAGTGTCCGGTCGTCTAATCACTGTCCTTTAACTCCTTTAACTCCCTATCACAACTGGAGAAGGAGAGGAGCACTCACAGTGTTATTGCTAGGTATTGTTTGTCCCCTCCCCTCATACACACACACACACACATGCGCACACACAGAGTACCTTCTACTACTTTTCCATTGCTGGGACTGAGACTGACCCTTGTCCCTGCTGGCTCCTTCCCTGCAGACAGGAAGGTCTTTATTTTTATAATCAAGTTTTTTAATCTATTTATCATCAATAATCGTTTTATTATCTTAATTCAGGATTTTTTATCAATTAATGTAATACAGAAAAATAGACCATACAAAACTGGGAAATAGATGAATGAATGAATGAATGAATGAATGGCCAGGCTGAGTCATGTTGGACTGGTTCAGAATGATTTGGACATTTTTATTAAATATTAAATGCCTGTTCGTTTTGCTTTATTTGCTTTTTATTTATTGTTCTGATCTATGATCGCTGCTCTATAAATAAACTTTACTTACTTACTAACTCCATTTGGGACTGTGTTTTCTTGCATAAAACTATAAGTTTATAATGAGCCTGTTTGGAGTTAAATACACCCACCACGACGGTGATTCTTACCAACCATCAAGTTGATGTTGCAGCTGACGTTTTCCACTACAGCCAAAGCTAAGAAGATTTTACAACTTCTTTTTTTCATACATGCTTTTTTACTTGCAAACTGAAGAGAGCTTGATAAAAGCTAATTCTGCTGCTGAACTACATATGTCATGTCATCAAAAATGATAGTGTAAATAAATACATATATGATTGTTGTACATGAGTCTAAATGCGTCTTCATTGCTTTTGGTTACAAATGTGCTGCAAAGTCTTTGACTCAGAGTTTGCTATTAATTAGTGATTCTGAACCAAATATTCTGAGACACAAACTTATTTTGCACTATTTTACTGTCATGTCTAATTAAATCCTGTTACAAAATAAACAAAAATTGTTGCATTGAAATATGCATAGCTTTCATGTTTTTAAATCAGAGAGTGTGTGAGTGTTAGTGTGTGAGTGTGTTAAATACACTACATATCGGTAGATTTATTTTTCAAGATGCATTTTATTGATCCTTTCAGGTCTGGTACTTTACACAAGACAGGGAAGACAGGGAGATATATAGGAGTGTACGGAGCTTATGTGTGATAATAAAACATGCTATGACAGTGTACAGTGCAGCACGCTGAGCTCTGCAGGTTCTACCTCTTAGTGTCCTGCAGCAGTAATCAACAGGAACATGTTCCAGATGAGCAAAGATACATTCAGAAATGAAAAAATCCACGACCTCCATGTATTTGCATGTGCAGCCTCTAGTTTGCTCAGATTCATTCAGTTACATGAAGCACATGCAGCTACAGACGCATTAGTGATCTATGTAAAGCTGAATGGGTTTAGTTAAACTCTAACCCTGCTTGGCTGCCGGCCCACTCAGGCCCCGGGAGAGACATCTGGCATGATGGGACCATTTTCCACCAGGATTCACACACAAATAGATCTGACTGATGATGATGTCTCTCTCTCTCTCTCTCTCTCTCTCTCTCTCTCTCTCTCTCTCTCTATCTCTTTGTATCCGTTCTGTATATCTGTGTCTGTCTGTCTGTCTGTCAGTGTACAGTGAGTTGTCTGCTGTCTTATTGGAAGAATCACTGCCTGAAAAA
>OMNW01028684.1:90088-107015 GCA_900303245.1 Selene dorsalis
CGGCTTCACTGAATTAATTTTACCCTTGAACCTCGAGGTGTGGGGACTATTAACCAAGACAGACTGACACCTGAGAGGACGAGAGCACCGCTTAAACTACGAGTGTCGAGTGTTTTATTTTAAGGATGTTTTATAGTATCTTGATTTATATTTCAGTACTTATTTCAGTGTCAACAAAACAAGTCAGTAATGTACTGAAACAATGCATTCAGAAGAAAAATCAATGCAAAAATGATCAATACTGTGTTTTTTGAATGTTTTAAAATTTTTATGGCCTTCAAAAAAATATTTGTTAGTACGTTTGTGAACTTCAAAAGGCAGGTGAACCAATACATTTGTTTGTAACTGGGCTCATGCTGCATTCTGCTTAATCTTCTATGGTCATCTTTTTTTCTTCTGCTTGGACATTTTGTGCGCCTCAGACAACACAAGCCTGTCTGATGTTGTTTATGTTGGTGCACTTTGCATGCAACTCGGTAGGTTTTGCACCTGTTTACAGTGCAGACGTAGATGAATGTAAATTATGTTTTGTTTTAAATAGCTTCAAGTACAAAATGGTTTCACTTTTGATGAATTCAGAAATGTGGAAAAGAGAATTTTCCTCTGGGAGCCAGTGAAGTACAATCATATTTGCTAATTGTACCATCACAATTAGAATTGGTAAGGTAAACAATGTGGGATCAATACACAAACATACGAAGTGTACAGCAATTTACCCTGGTGATATTGGTGTGGTAATGTTTATTCTTATCAACAAATTATCATTGACCAGATTTGTTTGCACAGCAACAATACCACATGAGCATGTGAGTGTACAGCCGTAAGCCTTCATCACAACCTGTGTTAACCCGACTGTGCGGAATTAGTGTGCTAACCTGCCGGCACTAATTTGCAAGCTAAATAAGAAGCAAAGAGCTTCCAGAGAGGAAGGAATGAAGGGGGGTATGGATGGAAAATACTGCAGACAGAAAAAGTTAGGTTACATTAACATTGCAGCTATAAGTGCTGCAGTGCTTTAACTGACATGGAAATAGGGTTGTAATCATTTTAGACTCCAACTTCTCAAATCAGTCAGCGCTTTATGTGCAGCAGGACTGAAACATGCGCAATCGCAGCTTTTAACAATATGACACAAAAAGAGAGAAGGAAAGCAGCCACAAAAAAGTAATTAATAAGTCAAACAGCAGAAACCTCTCAAATTGGAGTACGTTATTTTGGACTGGTTGTCAGATGTAAAAACCTTTAACATAACACAATGATTAACTGAGAAAAATATTAACAGCATTAATTGTTGGAATAGATGATGAAAATAATCATTAATGGCTTAATTAATAACTATCCATCAATACATGTTTAGTTTACAAAAATATTTAACAATTGCTGTTGTGTGCAGATCTGTTGGTAGTAAATCTAACTCAACCAGTCACAACCTTTCTGTATGCACAGAAACCAGTCAGACAACATCTGGACAAAAACATAGAAAAGGTAAAGTGGGCAGGAAGAGGCTGTCTTGATAATAGAGATGAAAATCCCAGTGAATCAGTGTTGCAGGTGCTCAGAGCATCACTTCATGCTCTGTGTTGACAGGCACAGAGAGACACTTGAGTTATCAGCCATGATGGGTTTGCACAATATTTATCAGGGATTGGCTGGTGCCAGCAGCTCTTCTGAGACTCACATGCTCTTTCTCTCTCTTGTTTTATTCCCTCTCTGTCTGCTTTTTTTATTTTTTTTTATTTATCATCTCTCTTTTTCCTGGCTTTCTTGGTTATTCTGACCTTCTCATTACCTTACCTCTGGTCTGAGTTTGTCCTTCCTTCCACTATCATTTGTTTCTCTTTACTCTCTCTCTTTCTCTCAATATTTAATAGCCAATTAGTGTACTGAAGCTTTATTGTGTGAATAATGGAATAGAGTTGGGAAAGCAGAAAGGAGTGACTGGAGGAAGGGCCGAGTTTTATTTTGTACTTCTGCTGGAATTTTATAAAAGGCAAAGGCAGGTAGAAACAACTAACCTGACTCAGGTGAAAAATGTGAATGTATTTTTTGGGGGGGCAGTTGCAAGATGAAGCTATTTTTTTAGCAAACAACAGCTTATTCATCCACCTGCTAGCTCTGTGTAGCATCTCTGGCTACAGTGCTACTTGCCGGAGATAACCGTGTCAGCAGATTTTGCTCAGCAAAGGAAAACATGGCAACCATCTGCTACCTGTCTTTAGCCAAAGCTAAGCTAACACTGCAATGCCAGGACAGTATTTCACACACAAACATTAGATACAGCCTTTACTGTCAGTTTTGGAAAGAAAGTAAATACATGCAATGATCCTGTCTCTTAATAATGGACTGCATCATTTAACTTGCAAAGTAAGATTCCTTTGCACGTTTGCAGCCTAAGCATCTAATTTTCCAATAAACCAGGGTAAATGTCTTGTGCCTTCAATGCACTTAATCAAAATGTGAATGATTTTGAATCTAAAGAGAAAAGGGAAATGCAAATCAAAGGGAGATGAAGATTTACCTTTTTACCATGTGTGTTTTGCCAAAATACAAAGCACTCTTTTTTGTTGCTGTCATTGTTTGTCTTTCCACTCTGCATGCCCTGTGCCACGATGGTGCCACTGTGTTTTGAATGCTTGTTTTGATACAGGCTTGGGTTTGCCCTGTGGTTGTGGTGGGATCGAACGCCCGTTCCTCTCCCCAAAAAATGAGCGGCGTGAGGAGCGCCACACTAACTGTTGGTCAGATTGATCAAGGATCACTGTAACTATTGTTCCAAACTCAATCCATTATTTTTTGTCTCCTCCTCCTCCTCCTTTTTTCTTGCTGTACTCTTACACACCGTTCTGGGTTACTACTAATGAGATCCACCACTTTCTAACACTGACAAACTCTGCCCAGGCTAATAGCTAACAATGGTTGCTGTTAATTTTAAGTCGATGTAGAGTGCAGTCTCTCCAACAGAGCTCTAATGTAATAGTATAATATTGTATTGATAATAATCATAATTTAATGTAATAACATAAAGGATTGTTTTGATTTGCTTGAAACGGCACACAGGGGGAGTGTTACACGTCGTGAGTGTGCGTGAATGAGGAAGTTTAGACTGTTTACAAGGCTTTGTGGCCAACCACTTGTATTGATCATGATTCAGTTAACTCCACCCATTTGGTGCTCTAAGTGGATCAGAGCAAACCTTGAAACTTGTTTAAAGACATTAGATAAGACATAACAATTTCCTACAATATACTTGTATTAAGTTCTAGTTAGTAGAGAATGAAGCCATGTCACAGTTGAAAAAGATAATTTCACTGTAAGACACCTTTTTTCTTTTTTAAAAAGAAAAATCATAGATGCTGCAATTCATAGTAATCCTAAATTTGTAGCTTTGCTTGTAGCTTGTAACAAATACACCATAGAGGTTTTATTTAAATGTGAGTACTCTTTTGTGTCACTTTTAACACACTGAGGATTGTTTGGATCAGAGAAGACTTGTAGCAAAGAAAAAAAAACAGTTTTATTTACATGGCGCCAAACACAAGTTATCACATGGCATTTTCATAAAGAGCAGATCTACTCTTAATTATATTATTTACAGAGACCCAACATGACACCATGGGCAAACACATGGTGAGGAAGAACTCGCATTAAAGAGGAAACATTTAACAGAAGCCAGGTCATGGTGGGTGGCCATCTGCCTCCAAAAGAAGCTTTACATATATTGTAAAGTGATACTGTGTAGAGTCTACAGTGTAGAGTGATACTAGAGTCCACTGATTGTAAAAGTAACTACTGTTTCTACCAGCCATGGCAGTATTTGGTTAAGTGAAATTGAAGGAGGATATTTACTAAAAGATACACCACATATTGAGAGCTAATTATGACTTGTACAGGATGTGTCAGTATCCTGTCGCCTCCTTTTATGGTCCATTCATGTTTCACTTGCGTTACACCACTGCAGCCTTAGGTTTTTTGAAAGGCGCTATATAATGTTATAAATATTATTATTATTAGAATGAGGTGTTGGTGTACTTAAAACCATATCCATTCAACATAAATAATGTAACAGATTTTCATAAATGATTTAAGCACCAAGTAAAGCAGCATACAGCTGTCAGGTCATGCTTGCTCATTTTTTTTCGCCAAACAAGATCAACCAGTGTATTCAAAGTAACACACAGTTTCTTAAAGTGGAGAGTCTGCATAGGGATTTTATGTATGGCAGTGCCACGCTGTCCCTGTAGACATCTGTACATAGTAAATCAATGGCTAATCTTAGCTGTATTGTGTTGATACGCTTTGTACTGCTTTTTCTTTTCTTTTTTGTAATTAATATCATCCCTTGTTTCTTTTCTGGCAGATGAGACCATGGTCATCAATGTCTTCTGTGGTGTTGTGTCTGGAGTTCTGTCCTCCTCTCTGGCCAACCCCACTGACGTCCTCAAGGTAACTCATGCTTGGGACAAGACTTGGACTCAAATATGTCAAAGCTTTCAAGTATTTTAGCATTTTCAGGTTAAAAACACTGACCATTCAGTCCTTCGAAATCCCATACAGATCAAACCGTGTTTGTTACAGTGATACAACATCTGACTTTACTCAGCTACAGTTGAACAATGAAAATTAGTTTTTTTTTAAATATATCTCTTTTTTGGTAATTGTTCCAGATCAGGATGCAGGCTCAGGGCAGTCTGCTCCAAGGCAGCATGATGTCCAATTTCATCAACATCTACCAGACGGAGGGCACCAGAGGGCTGTGGAGAGTAAGTGCAGCATTTACTTTGTGTGGGGATGTGTACGCATTATGTGTGTGTTGAGGAGCTGGTGAACAAACTTTGTCAATCTTTAGGTAGAGCCAGCCTAACTGTCTACCCATTCCAGCTTTGTGTGAAGCTAAGCTAATCAGATGTTGGCTGTAATTAATGCGTGACAGTGGCAGTGATCTTCTCATCAAAGTCAGACCAGGAAGCGAAGAAGGATCTCAATACTCAGTACCCACTGCTCAGTTGCTGCGTCCGTCTTGAATATAGTATAGGTTCAGAGATTGGTCCAGGATATGTTTAGCCTAGCTTAGCACAAAGCTATATCTATATTTAAAGCTACATATAAGAACTTGTTGTATGCCTGAGCTCCATACATTGAGTTGTAATGTCAGACTCACTTTCTTCACCTTCCTCTTTTACAGGGCGTCATTCCCACAGCGCAGCGAGCAGCCATCGTCGTTGGGGTGGAACTTCCTGTCTATGACATAACGAAAAAGCACCTGCTTCGCTCCGGCCTCATGGGAGACACCATTTTGGCTCATTTCATGTTAGTTTTATTTATTCTTAAACTTTTAAATTCTCATGTCAATGATGAAGTATTTTAGTTAGTCTTTAGAAAAGGAGGATCTTTGACTTTTGAACGAAACTCAGCTTTGTCCTGGTTTGTTAACCTTGTCCATGTCTACATGTGTGTAACAGTTCCAGTTTCACGTGTGGCTTGGCGGGGGCGCTGGCCTCCAACCCCGTAGACGTGGTCCGGACTCGTATGATGAACCAGCGAGTCCTGTCAGGAAGCCCCATGTACAAAGGAACACTGGATGGAGTGATGCAGACATGGAAGAACGAGGGCTTCTTCGCTCTCTATAAGGGATTCTGGCCGAACTGGCTGCGACTGGGGCCTTGGAACATCATCGTATCCTTTAAAACCTGCAGAGTTTCTTCAGGTGAGAAAAACAGTGAAACAGTAAAAAAAAAAAAAAAACTTGGAATGTGATCTAAAAGATTTGATTTGTGTGATACACTGTTCACCTGACTGTATACACTCTCAGTTCTGAGCTTAAAGCAGCTCCCAGTGAAGTTTTCCTCAACACGCACCTCAGTTCTTTATCACCTTTGAGCAGCTGAAGAAGCTCCCGTTTTAACACCAGCAGGAAGTGGGACTTCGCTGGTCCGCTAGACTGTGTCAGGGATGAGTGGAGTGTGAGCACGGCAGCACCTGGAGTTTTGACACCAGTATTTTCACACTCCCCTCCAAATCCATTTAAATGATACAACGCAGCGTCAGTTATGTGCCCATGCTCATCAACGTCTTACACTGAGTTCTCCCTTTTTTGAATGTTTTATTTGTTGTTACTGGTTGTTGTTTTTTTTCATGCAGTTTAAAGGACTGTTGCTTTGATGATTTAATGTCACCATCATCACCTTTGAAACTCCTCAGGCAGCTAAATGTCTGCTTGAAGCTGAAGACCGAAAGAGCTGTTGAGAAAGACAGAGTTGACCTCTGTGGATGGGGTGAGTGGAATCTCGTGAGCTTTGGTTTTAAAGAAAAAAAAAGATGGGGAATGGTCTCCTCTTCATTTATCCATACATCTGGGCATTGCAGAATGTCATTTTGGACGTGCATGACTCAAAATTGCAATTTAAAAGTGAATGATGTGTAGAGGGCCGGTGTTTTCAGGGCACAGGCACAGCATGACAAGTAGTAGGAAAATAACTCAGATTGATCTGAATGTTGAAGAATTTGCTTGGAAGAGTTGTAGAAACGACAAATGGACTGTTACAAGTAGTTACTGCACTTGGTGATGTACAAGGATCTTTGGTTTAGTATAGTGCCAGAAAAGGGCCACAAAGAAATTTGACATTTTGATGTTAATATTTAAGTGGGTTATTTGCCAGAAAATCACTCAACACTCCAACTTCTGTTACTTTAAAGCTGTTTTTGGTTAATCCTCTGTGAAGTTAAAGAGCACCATCAGAAATCTGTTGAACCAAAGCCTCTGATGAGAGACACTTTGTTGTCTGATTAACTCACAAACAAAATGTCTTTTTTCATTGTTCAAGAAACACTGAATCCAGATTAGTCACTCTTGAAGGGTTTTTTTCTGAATGGGGTGGGAGGGAGTAATTTTGCTTTAGAGACCTTTATTTTTTCTGTAGTATTAGGAGATAATGAGTTGTGATTTGTTGCCATATGTCATTGTTACGCCACAGGTCAACAGTCCAATACACGATGTAAATGGCTGTACAGACTCGCTCGCACACAGAGGTGGATGTATGCCTTTGACATGTCGACTTGTACCGGTACATATGCCTTATGCCTTGATGCGTGATCTCTTGTTGGAGGTTAAGTCCTGACACAAATGGAAAAGAGGCAGCTGCTGTGGATAGAGAGGAGAGGGGAGGGGTCTTTGTGCCCAACTGTGTTTCCAGCAAACTTGGGGCAATTTATTTACAAATGATTCTTTTGATTTGCAGCTAATCTGAAAAGAAAGGGTTGCTCTGCAGGAACTGCTCTGTGTTGGAAAGTCTTATCTTATCTGAACTCCCATGCCCATGTAAAACAGACCAAATTAATTTTGAAATTACTTTTATTTTTAATCAACATCTGAGTAGTAATCATAACAAACACGTGAATGATAATTTTCCATCGTTGGACAGGAATACAGGAGTTTTGTTTCCACCACAGGTGGATGAAAAGCTTTCATCCAGGTTTTTTAGATGTTAGATATTATATTTTTGTGTTTTTATTACTGTTTCCCCCCAACAAGATGATCTTTTGTGGCTGCACAGCTTCCATCATGTGGTCGTTTTTCTTCTGTAAAGGCCAAACATGGTGAATTCTATACTGTAGCTGATGCACATGAAAAATATGTTGTAATTAAAACCACAACAGCACTTTTACACATAAACAGCTGTGGGCAATGGTGCCTGTTGATTATATTCCCTGGTCTGTTATATTGGAGCAACTGATTCTGAGTTAGCTTGGCTTCATCTTGGTTTCATTGAATGATGAGAAATCAATTTCGCATTTGGAGGAATTTCCCAGTTTTTTCTTTTTGTGTTGATCCCAATCCCAGACTCCACAGTCACAGTGTCCTGAGCTGGACCCTATCTCTGGTGTCAGACGTCACCACAAGACAGTTTACCTACGAAGGACTGGTTATTTACTCCGTGAGCTGTGGTTGAAGCAATTCACGTCTGACACAAAACATTAAGCTTATGTCGGTTTGAGAGGCTCCGTTAGGTTTTGAGTGTGTGACTTCAGAACGCTGTCCTGTCTTTGCAGCCTGTTTCTACCTTTGTGATGATCTTGTTTGGAGACTTGCACAGTTACAGCCTTACACTTTGCATATTCTTCTAGGACACTGTTGCTCCTTCACCCATCATGTTGCCTCATTACCACTTTGAGTCGTAGTTTTCTTTTACTGTCCACACATCGTGAGTACTTTTCAAAGCCAGTTTCAGTACGCACTGTTGCCTCTGTTTCACCCATAACACTTCTCTTCCTGTGAAGTGTGTGCAGACACATTCTAAGCTGGCTCATGTGGCGTTAAATCAGTTTCGTCAAGTAACCATTCATTTAGGTGAATGAAAATCAGCTCACACTTGTAGGTGAGACACGGGCAACCTATTCCACAAAGGGCCGGTGTGGCTGCAGGTTTTCTCTCCAACCAAGCAGCAGCGCACCAGACTTGACTTATTTAAACTGATCTCAGTATTCAGACAGTTGATTGGTCAAACTGTGTGCTCATGGTTACCCACACCAGCTCTTTGTGGAAAGGGTTGCCCATGCCTGCTGTAGATCATCACTGTCTGAGACAGTGAGGTCATGTGGAGATACAGCGTATGTTTGTGTGAGCCAGTTACAGATGATACAGATACATGTATCATCATGGTTTTGGGTTTCATCCACAATGAAGCAGCTGAAGATGCTTTAAAATGCTGATATAAATCAGCCTTTTTTTTTTTCTTTTTACAAAACATGTTTTTTATTAGTTGATAAACCCTAACCCTAACCCCAAAAGGGTAATTAGCTAATTTAATATCATGAAGAAATGTGTCAGATATGTCTCACATTTCATGGACTGCAGCATGAATGGCAAAATATAAAAAACACCTGAGGATGTCAGTGTGGATAGGAACCTTTTAGAAAATAGCTCTTTCAGATTGATGCATATTAGCATGGAGATAATGAAGTGGACATAAGTTACAGTTAAAGCTGCTTTATGTTAACCATCAACTTGCTTTGTGTGCTGCTTGGCACTTTGTTGTGAATGTAGATTCTATAGTGATGCTACCACAGCTGTGTTTCTGTCACCTACCTATTAATGGAAACTGCTCAACTGAACTTTAAAGTTAAGTCGAGCAGCCCAGCACAGCAATGGATCCAAATGAAAGTCCTCTAGTTTAACTCTATGATTGTTTGTGTTGTCGCAAAGTTGTGATTCTGGCAAATTGATTTTTTAGCACCATTTTATTATTTTATGTTTTAAGCTTATGCAGAGTTTTATCTGTTTTCTAGTCATGTGACAGAGTTCTGCCTCTGTGTTGATTGGTGATTGATTGATTTTGGCCTGAGAATGATTCTTATATTTATTTCCCCACTGTGTTCAGTGAACCTGAATACAGTGTAGCTGAGGCTGCTTTCCATTCCTGCTTTAATTCCTTTCACAATATATAATCCTCATGCTGGCTTTTGATTTGATTTTACTTTTGGGAAAACAATTTTGCGGGTTAAGTTTGTGTTTGTTGCAAGTGCTCCGAGTCTACTATATTACTGGCTCTCATTAACAACTCATTCCCTTTATCAGTATTTTATGTTCATGGTGAACAAATGGAGCTTCCTTAATGTGCACAGCGCGTGGCAGAAAATGACAACTAAAAGAAAAGAAGAATATATTTTAGTTTTAATGACTTGTCTGTGAATATAAAGTGACAACAGTTTGTTTGTTTTTGTTAGTTTTTTGACAGTGCGGTGTCCTAAGTTATTCTTGAAGGAGTAGCTCAGCATTTTGGGAAATGTGCTTTTAAAAAGGCAGCTGTGGTTACAAGTGGAGTTCCACTACCAGTCAAAAGTTTGGACTCACCTTCTCATTTGTTGTTTTTTCATTACTTTCTACATTGTAGATTCAAACTAAAGACACCAAAACTATGAAGGAACACATAAGGAATTATGTAGTAAACAGAAAGTGTTAAACAAAGCAGAATGTGTTTTTAGGTTCATTGAAGTAGCCACCTCTTGCTTTGATGACAGTTTTGCACATTCCTGACCTTCTGTCATCAGCTTCATGAGGTCGTCACCTAGTGGTTTTCCAACAGTCTTGAAGGAGTCCTCAGAGCAGCTGAGGTCCTGTTGGCTGTTTTAACTTCACTCTGCAGTCCAACTCATCCCAAACCATCTCAGTTGGGTTTAGGTCAGGTGACACATTGTATTAATTAACATATTTGTGTTTAAAACATAACTCCATATGTGTTCCTTCATAGTTTGGATGTCTTCAGTTTGAATCTACAATGTAGAAAGTAATGAAAATAAAGAAAAACCATTAAATGAGAAGGTGTGTCCAAACTTTTGACTGGTAGTGTGTGTCAAACGACTTTCCTTAGAAAGTGAACTCCCAGACTTATTTGATTGGCAGACAAAAAATTGCTTGTCAGGAAATATTTATAGCATGTACCTCCCTCCAACTTTACATTAATGTTTTCATTCATATTTCTTTTTCCTGAGTGGTTTAAACAAGGAAGATATAACACAGTTATACTTGGGGCAGCTGTATTCCTTTGTATCCCAGATTGTCCAACACCTTCTCTTGTGAGATTTTACTCACTGGTCACATCAGAAAGTGGTGCTGTGAAACAAATCTGCAAATATTTAGTCAACGCAAATATGTGGGTCAAGATGTGAACTGTTGATGATTGCAGCCATTCCACTGGAGGTAGTTGAATTCGCAATTATTAGGTGATTTAAAAAGGACTCTCATGTGGCCTTACTTTGAACACGTCCATTTCCTTAGCCAAGTGTGTATAGGTGGCTAATGAAGTTCACGCTTGGCCTGGGCCCCTTTAGGGTGCACCAGCAGAGAGATTACATTGTTAAATGGTTTGTGGTGAACAGCGACTCATCGTCACGCATTTCAGTCTTCAATGGCAGATGAGTTTTAATTCAACAAAACGGCTCTGTGTCCCCAATCATAGAACGCACTTGATATTAAAGATGTTTCCATTAAATGTGTTTTTCTTTTTTTTTTGGGTTGGTTATTTTTGCAGAGGAGCTTGTGGAAATCTGAAACTGATCTCTAAACTGATGGTGATCCTGTAGTGCTTTGTGTTTATTAGAGCTTGTGACTGATAGAAACAGTCTGAAAAGTTTTTTAAGAGTCACTCCAAAATGTTTTTTCCCACCAGTGTGTGCCATGTGTTTTTTTTTTTTTAGGTTTCATCTTTTAATGCTTCACATCCTCTTGGTATATGGTAGGTTATATTGATCATTTTATGCTTTTCTATTTGTTTTTCCACAAAAGTAGTTTCAGATTTGTCATATTTTTCACAACCTCAACACCTTCTCCTTCAAATGTGACCTTTGCCCTTGCAGCATGTTTCTCTGCCTGTCACTGACGCAAGTCCGTTTGTTTGTACATTTCGTTACCCTGTTGTGATGTACTAAACAAAACCCTGTTAAACTGTTTAAATGACAAAGATATTCTCCGTGATTTTAATATTGGATTCCAGTTACTTCATTCCTCCTGAACAGAGCAGAGAAACAGCCTGAGAACCCGTAGTTTGACTTGGATTGTTGTCTCGAGACATTAAGTCGATGCCTCCTTAATTAAATCTAATCTTAATGCCAACGTAGTGCGACCTTTACTACAAACTTGATGTGGCCTAGGTCTGTCTTTGGTGTCACTGTACCACTTCTATCAAAATGCTGTTTATGAGGCTTCAGCTCAGGCGAGGTGTTTCGTCATTCTGATTTTAAGATACCTTGAGTGTGGAAACTGTTACCAAGGATAAGAAAATCTATAAATATTTTTGTAAATTTTCTCATCACGTCCAATGATCATTTGCACTTTGGTGTTAGCGTGTAACATTACTGTCTATTTATCTACCCTTTCGCTTGTTTACCCAACAAATTATTATGGTGGAGAGTACTTTTTAATTTTTATTTTGTTTGACAGGATGGATTTGGCTTTATATAAATTCAGTGTTCACTTAAATAAAATATATGCTGTGATGGTTTCTTTATATGTTCATTTGTTCTCACTTGCATACTTTAGTGTGTGTTTCCAAATAGTACTTTTCCCAAGAACGTGGAAGACCTGATGATAAGCTACAAAGCATCACACTAACATTATTATTATTAGAGTAATATCATTAAAGAAAATGTTAATATTATTAAATTATATTCACTTTTTGCTTAGCACATAAATAATGAAGACATCTTTATTTTAACCCCTGAATATGTATCTGTGTAGTTATTGTTTTAAAGCAAAGAACTCAATATTTCTGTGAATTATGAAAATGACAAAAATCTACTCATTGAAAAAACTGATGAGAAACATATGGGAGCAGCTTGAGTTGTGTTGTTTTTGTCTTCCGGGGTTTTTTTACAGGGCTTTTCACTGACCTACGACCTCGATGACGTCACTTCCGTGCCACTGCTGAAGTCAGGTCAGTGAAAAGCCATGTAAAAAAAAAACCCGGATGACAACAACAAAACAACTCCGAGCCGCTCCGAGCTCATGGGGGAATAGTACTGGTGATTCATAACAAGATATTGGTGAAATGAAGGAGTTTCGCGGCAGATAATGTCTTATTTAGACGCTGCATCGTTGCCCCAGCAACTACCATTATATGGATATATGTAGATCGCGAGTGGATCTAAATATCTTCCGAAGGACTCCAAGTTACACCAAAGTTGTTCAGGTGAGTAAATGAACGTATTTTATGCTAGAAATAAGGTCCAGGTTGCAAAAAACTTCTCCTTTAAGTGTAACCAGTGTAACTTACCGGTTAGTAACTGTTGACAGCCCAATTCAGTAGAGCAGAAAGCTAGTGGCAGCTCTTGAAGGCTGAAATCAGGTCGATGTGATCACATGAATCAGACTGCAATTATCTGAGTTCTACACATGGTCCTGGACAAGTATCCCACAAACACAAGCCTTCTGTTATATCTGTAGATGTGTAGTGTTTTCAACATACAGCAGCTAACCTCTTTATACATCCATGCTAACCAACCGCTAACTTCCTGTAATCGGAAGTGATTCCACGAGTGAACACTGTTGCTAGGAAACCATGTCAACACATTCTACCATTATTTCATTATTACGAGAAAACGGTCTTTGTTATATCGAGATAACGAAATAATCAATAAGTAATTATCACGAGAAAACAGCAATGAAAATTCTTCATTCTCGGCTTCCATAGCTCTGTCGAAGTGAAACTGGCATCAAAAAAAACTAACAATCCTTTCTAAAAATGAAAGATGAAATACTGTACAATAACAGTTATCAATACAATACAAAACAATTACAGTGCATTGTTTTACTGTAAAAAAATAAAATAAAATAAAAAAAAGATTACTAGGAAATGTAAAAAAAAATGGAAGATTTTTGTTTAGTGGCAGGATGGTTATGGATCCCGCCTTCTTTGTGAATCTGGCCACAAGACCTCACCCACATCGCAGACAATGTCCTCTCTGGTTAAACAACGGAAAAAATACTGCCTTGTGTGCCCCCCCCACCCCCCAATATCTCCACATGCCTCCTCCATTGCATGCAGGAGAGGCATGTGGGCATGTGGTTGGCAGTCATACACTTTCCAGCACCATGCTGAGAAATTCTTCACTTGGGTTCAGAAATGGGGAGTAAGGGGGCAAGTTCAAAGCTGAAATGGTCACGGTTTGTGAACCAGTCCCAGACCTGAGCAGCCCGATGGAAACTACTGTAACATTATCCCAAACCTTGGCTGCTGCAGGTTTGTCCAGAAATGTAATTATTTGTGGAGTGTTGTTGGGGCCTGAAGCCAGGCATACATGATGTGTGAAAATCTTGATGTTAATACCAACACACACTGTACGAGTAAATCGTCTACGATGTATGGGTAAAGCTCACAATTTATGTACTCACACTGTACGCTCTGATTATCAAACACGACCAGAGAGCTCACACTGTACGGGTGAAAGTGGCCCATCAGCCCAGGGGCCAACTGTCCTGCCTATTGACAGCTGTCAAGAAAGATTAATTTGAAAGCTCTGACGCTGTACCAGGCAGCTGTAGGACCGTGGCCATCTCCTGCCAACGTTTCTCTCTTTAGTGGCGGTCGTGGCAGCTGTAAGAAGAAACGTTGCAAGAAACAAAGCAGAAAATGTGCTTAATGGTCACGATGTGCTTCAGGTATTGTTACAAAAAGTTCTGGTTTTGAAGCTTTGGTCTAAGCATTTGGTTTTGGATGTAAGCAGCTGGCAAAAACTGTAAAGTGAGAAAACTTAACTAATGATTATTAATGATTTCAAGAGACTCAGAAAGTTTTTTTTTGTTTTTTTTTATTGTTTTATTTTGGTTTAATTTGAGATAGAGAAAAGAGAGAAGAAAGTGGATTTTTTGTTTTTTGTTTTTTTTTTATTGTTTTATTTTTGGTTTAATTTGAGATAGAGAAAAGAGAGAAGAAAGTGGATGGCCGCGAAGTACATGGACCGTTTAGAAAAGAAAGTGTTTAAGGTTTAAAGAAGAAAGTTTAGAGTTTAGAGAAGAAAGTGTGAAAGAGAGTTTAGAGAAGAAAGTGTGAAAGAGAGTTTAGAGAAGAAAGTTTAGAGTTTAGAGAAGAAAGTGTGAAATAGAGTTTAGAGAAGAAAGTGCAGAGTTTAGAAAAGAAAGTTTAGAGTGAGGAGAGAAGAATTACCTACTGATATGAGGCATGAATGTCAGATGTTGTCTTCCTCAACTCATTGGATGGAGTGAGAGGAGGGACAGAAGAGGAACTCGGGGTAGATCCTGTGCATAACTTGAATGGTTTCATAATCATTTTGCCAAAAGATGAAAAGAACCTGGCAAAAGCGTTTTTCTTAGGCTTTGTAAGATGGCTCCTCAAACTTTCGATAATGGTGATGTCAATGGGACTATCCTGTGGTGTCAAGGCTTTCAGAACTGCCTCTGGAGAGTTGTGTTTCGCCAACAGAGAGTTGTACATGCCCCTAATGAGGCTGTTATGTGAGGTCACCTGGATATCTTCAATATCGATCCCTTTCACTACCTCATGTTGTAGTGTGCTCAAAGCGTTGACTAAATTGTCTTGAACCAATGGTCTCCCACACTTCCTTATAACACGTGATAGTAAGCCTGTTAATAGGATCATAGCCGTTGCATACTTTGTTTCAATCATCATTTCATCAATTTTGTTAGTGGGACTAGCTGGATCAGCACTGAAAGTATTGCGAAGTTGAGGTGTTGAGGCTGTACTGTCTGATTGAGGCTGGATCCTGTTTGATTCACCTGCTGGATAAGGTTCGACAGCTAATGGTCTGATCCAGGCCATAGCATTAATGTGTCTGTGTAAATTCTCCCCGTGGACCATTTCGATGTTGTCTTCTGCGTGGCCGTCGCCCGCGTTTTCGATATCAGAATATATTTCGTCTGTGCTCCAGTCTGAGTCCATGTCAGTGTCAAGGCTGCCAGCGGATGCCGTGCCGACGCAGGCATCACAGTAGCACCCTGCCGAAGCCACATGGTTGCGTACAGGAGAGATTTCTGTTAGTATACTAATCACGTCTGTGTTTGGACAACAATAGGTAACGTTACAATGCCCCTCCTTGACAAACAGACGTGGTGTGTTGACTAGGATTTCATGTAACATTGCAGTGCTAAAGTCCTCTGGTTTCCTGATCACTGGAGAGCACCCGCAATTGTTAATGAGACTGCAACCAAGTATTTTAGTAACTAGACCAATCATGGCGTGAAGAGTTTGATAATTGATACAGTTACAGTCGTAAGTCCTAGGTGTCAGATGAGACATGGTGGAGTTCATCGTCAGGGCTATACGGTAGTTAATTCTTGCTGTCACCTCTTTGGAAATTAAGTGAGTGAACTCTCTTAGACTCTTGCATTTTAAATCCGTCAAGCGGCTGGCTCTCATGAAACACTCTGGAAGGATGTTTTTCATGTTATCCAGGACATCGCACTCATCGATGCCAAAGAAACAGTGCTTAGGGGTAAGGTGTTGATGTACTCGTGGGGCTTTCTTGTGCCATTCGTTAAGAATAGGCCGAATGTGCTCCTGGATCTCTGTGTGATACGAGTAAACTATACGATCACAAATATCAATCAGCAAGGGCGTGGACTTGTCTTGGATGCCCAATAGTATCTCAGCTTTGTGTTGTCTCACTAAACTCCTAATCTCCGGGGTGATGTATATTTCACTCGCTCGTATAGGAGGAAATTTAATCCAAGCAGCCAACTGAAGTTCTGTATTTGCCATTGTGAATGCGCCTTGAATTTTGATCCAAACGTGTCTTCCTTTATTTTTTTTGGCTCTGTTTTTCCACTGGAACTGCAGTATTTACCTGTGTGTGTGTTTTAGTACATAAACTACGAAGTCTATGCACAGTCTCCTAATCCAATGTTGACATGTCAGGTCAAAGGTAGATAATGGCACATGCTGTGACAACATCCAATATATGACATCAACAGATCAAAGTATGATGATGTCATAAGAAACAGCCTCCACATCAGGTCACAGCTAGATGTAGATGATGTCACATGCTGTGACATCATCCAACATATGACATCATCTGATATTCCATCAGATTAAAGGATGATGATGTCATAAGACACATCCAACATTGACACATCAGGTCAAAGGTAGAGGTAGATGATGTCACATGTTGTGGATATACACAAGTATTGTTATGATTTGAAAAAATGTCTGCTCTCTGAGTCTTCACCAACGTCTCCAGCTCTTCATTACATTGGACAGAGAGCTGGAACATCATAGACAGACAGACAGACAGACAGACAGACAGACAGACAGACAGACAGACAGACAGACAGATAGATAGACAGATAGATAAACAGATAATCAGATAGATAGATAGATAGATAGATAGATAGATAGATAGATAGATAGATAGATAGATAGATAGATAGATAGATAGATAGATAGATAGATAAAATTTGATA
>OMNW01028704.1:2829-30605 GCA_900303245.1 Selene dorsalis
CTGTAGAGGAAACCTACATAATGGAAAACCAGCTAAACTACAGAAAGCTCAGTTCGAAGAAAATGGATGAAATGGACAATAATGAAGACAGAACAGCAGCAAAGAGCACAGGAAAGATTTGATTGAGTAAAAGAAAACAGGAACATGGACAGATTGCTGAGAACATAACTCCCACATGTTTGTATTTGTTTTTGTACTTATTTATCTATATGTTGGTTTTTACACTTATATAAAGGAAAACTCTCAATAAAAGCTAAAGTAACAAAAAAAGAAAAGGAGGAGGAGGAGGCAGCTTTTGTAAGAAGTACGCCATCCATCCAAATGTTTTTCATCAAACGGAGACAGGAATATCAAGATGAAGATTTTTTGGAGAGAAGAAGCTGCTCGCCACAAATTAACTGGCACGGCTGCTTCAGAATTGGGGCAGACGCACAATAATAGTCTATTGTTACAGTTGTTCTGTTGTCAATAAACACACATGGCAATGGTGCTGCAGCTGAACTACAAAGCTGTTAAATGATTGGCTGTTTCAATGAGCCAGGCATGGAGCACACGTGGTCTGTAACAGGATTGGCTCTTCGTGTGTCACTCTTAGCACCGTTGTCAAAGGATGTGACAGGCTTATTGTTATGTGCTTTCATGTTAGTGCATACATGTCAAGCTGTTTTCTTATTACATTCATTAAAACAGTCAAGAATGTCTGATTTGTTATTTTTGGTAACTGAATCTTTTACAATACAAGAAGGCAACTTTTTGTGATTTCTTCCCCAAATACGGATTTAACTACTTTCCCCAACTTCTTGGGATTATTTAAATTACAAGTTGTTTGGTCAAGATAAAACTGGGATTTAACCTTTTTAACAAGGGAATTGAAACGGTTTCTAAGCTGCCTGAATTTCAGCCAGTCATTCTGAGATTTAAATTTTCTGGCCTTAGCCCAGGCAGCATCTCTTACTTTGAGTAGTCTGGACAGCTCAGGGGAAAACCAAGGATTGTCTCTACCCCTTTACTAAATTTGCAAATAGGGGCATGTTTATTTATGATGACAGTGAAAGCATCATGAAAGAATTTCCAGGCTAGCTCTTCATAATCAATGAGTGAGATTCTGGACCAGTCAAAGTGCTATAGATCATGGTGAACATGTGATCACTTAAATCATTAGCAAAAATGTCAACACCAGAGTATTTATGAGGGGAATGGGTTAAAAATAAATCAAGAAGAGAAGATTTATCTGGAAATTTGTGATTTGGGCGTGTTTACCCATTAACTAGCTGTGTTAGGTTAAAGGAGACTGAGAGTATGAGAATAATCTGGTTGAAGTGTAGTGCTGAAAGCTGGTTGTTTAATGAGAATAAGGTTTCTTTACAGAATGAAGGTGGTCTACATACAACAGAGATAAAATGACCCTTATGAAGCTCTAGTTTCAGGACAAGAAATTCAAACTGTTTGCTAAGGGACACTGAAGAAATGTCTGACATCAATTACAATGCCACCCTCTTTTCTGGAACGGTCTGCGTTTAAAGCCTATTGTAGACTACTGCATACTGCCCACTTGTAGTGCAGCTACAGTAAGGCTAAGTTCAACAAACTACGGGTGGCTTACAATGATGCACTACTGCTGAAACTCCCTAGGTGGTTGAGTGCCAGTGGTGTTCCCACTTAAGATGCTCTTATGAGAAATCTTATGTCAATTTTAATACTGCTAACAGCAGTATTAACCCCTTAACGCCTAGTGTATCATTTTAGATACACACTGTTTTTAGACCTCTATATCATCAGTGTCATACATTTTCTTTTAAAAATAATCTTATGTATAAAAGATAAAATTTCAACACATAAATTGTGAGCAATACATTTTAAAAATGCTGGATATATCAAGTATGATACGGATGAAAATTAAAAATATGCAAATTGCTATTTTCTTTTTTTTTGTCAGAAGGTCCTTTGAAGACTCCAGTTTAAAAAAATTTGAATTCTCTGTCAATGATTTGAAAATTCAGGCATCAAGGGGTTAAAGGCTTAAAGCAAGATTAAAGCTTAAGCCTGAAGATGCACTTCACCTAACCACTGTTACCTAGTTTCTAACTTTAGTTTTTACTGCTTTTTTTATGTCACCATTGTAAACTATAATATAAACTAGGAGCTCAGTCATGAGCAGTGGGACACTGGAGGGGTACAGTATTTGTTGCAGAGATATGTTTTACATCAATATAGAGTTCATTATTTCATGTTAATAGTCTCTTGTGGTTCAGGTTGATATTGACTTACAGAACAGCCACCTGCTTTTTTCACTCAGGAATTCAGGAGTTTTATGTGGTTGGTGATTGATTCACCATATACACACCTTAAAGAGGAAGTAACTGTTTTATTAAAGGCAGAAACTTCTTGTAAACATTTATTCTCTGTAGCCTACTGAAGTACATTTTTAGATGAGCAACTTGAAATTTGCTTACTTTGTGCTGCTTCTACTACATTTCAGAGGGGAATACAATACTCACTTGTATTCTACAGTTATTTAAAAGCTTTACTTAAACAAGGAATATTCTGTAAAGACTGTAACACTTGAGATTACAAAATCATAAACCTGGACACACCTTATAAAAGAAATAAAACAACATCAGACACTGAATAAAGTCCAACTGGAGAAAGAGATCTTTTCATCTGCTGAACACCACAGTTAAGGTTAAGCAGCAGAAGTGATTACATGTAGCTTAAGTGCTATTTTCTTAACTTAAGAAAACTAAGAGATTCTGTGCAACACACTCAGGCTACTGAAGGTCAAATAAAACTTTATAAAATCCTGATTCATTTATTGTTGAAGGTTGGAAACTTTGATAACAGTCATGGGTTGTAAATAAAAAAAGACAAATGAATGCAACAATGTGCAATAAAAAAAACACTTCACAAAAACATATCAAACAATATAAAAACTCAGAACCCAATATGGTGACAGTTGTGTAATGTGCAAATTTAGCCGGATTATTTCTCATTCAGAGTTTTCTGTCCTGTTGCGTTTTAACTGGTAAACTTTGAATCCATGGCCTGAGGGAAGGGCTTCAAACTTGGCCTGAAGACGGTGTTTTTTTCAGTCCAGTATGGATCTAGTCTTTCAGAGAACCTGCTGGTTAAAACATGCTGAGGTTACCTGTGGTGTCTTATCAGATTCTGTAATCTGTTAGTCACTGGACTTTGCTCATGTTTTCATGATTTAAGGTGTGTCCAAGTTTATCACCCGGACTTTAATGTGTCCTCAGTTCAAATGCACACAGACACTTGAGGAGGAAAAATCAGCTACTAAATGTTCCTTCTACACATGAAGCTGAAAAGTGTCTGAAAGCCTGAGGTGAGTTCAGCAGGTGAGAATCCCACCTAAGTAACCTGTCAATGTCTGGACATGATCACTGATCACATTGTGACATATCACTGTTTTAAAAGTACAAATGATTTCAATTTGTTTGTGTTCGATGGATGCAGTTCTAAATCTTCCAACAAAGTTTTTTTTAATAAAAGGGATGATTTGATGATGAGCTGTTTCACTGTGATTATCTGTGATGTAGAACAAACAGCAGTTTGAGTTTAATCTCAAATCAAATGATCATGAAAAATGTCTGATCTATTTGGGAGCTTGATTGAACTTAACTGTGGTGCCGTGAATTAAAAATTCACTGGTGATTTTCACAGCACTGTGGAGATTTAAGAAAAAAAAACTTAAAAAACTTAAAAATCAAATCTTACAGTTGTACCATCTAGTGGACAGAAAGTAGAACTACATTCTCTGGTCTAGCACAGACTGAGCTTCTGGCTCAGGTTAGACTGGGCATGATGGCATCCTTAAATGTTCTTTAAAATGAGAAAAAAGAGTACAAATAAATCATCACCTTAGTCACTGAGACAAAGAGATGAAGTGCATAATAAAAAAAACGGAATTTAAGGATATACGACAGATTTTAGGAGAATAATAAGTGCATTCTGCTGTATACATTTTCAGATGTATGGGTTGCGTTACCAGCCTCTCTTGTGATATATTCATGACAATACTGTGATTCCTGTAGTAATGAAGCCTTTTTTTGTGTTTGTGTAAAGGTGGGATTTCTGCTATGAGTCAGTGTGAGGACAGAAAGGAGGGAGCCCCTCCCTCTAAAAACTCTTTGCAAGGGGAAGGTGAAAGCCAGATCAGAGCTCAGAGGTGAGATGAGGATCCCCAACTGTCCATGACTCTTATCCATATCAGGCCTCAGCACTCACATCACTGCATCATCATTATTATTCACATTGTGCTGTTTGGTTTGTGGTGATACTAGGCAACATCAGTGAAAGCAACTTGTTTTGATTTGATCTATTATTGGGTTCAGTATATCCCTTTATTGATTTTTTATTTATTTCTCTGTCAACTCTTTGTTTCTACCAGAAACCAGCAGAGAGCAGACTCCACTGTTTTCAGCAGTGTGTCCATGAAGAGTCTCTGGTCATTGATTCAGTTTGGTGACACCAGAAAAAGGAGGTAAAACTTGATAATTCTCCTGTTCTTCGTGATTGTCTTTGTCATTGTATCATCTCATGTTAATCTGTTCTCCACAGAGTTCTCCAGGAGACCTCAGAGGTTCCCAGTGATCAGTTCACCAAGCAGCATCACACCGAGCTGGACTCCATATTCATGGTGTGTTAATGTTCATCCACAGACAGAACTGATGACTACAGCAGCCACCACGAAATGTTCAACTACTAACAGTGATGTGCTGCTGTCATTAGACCAGCAGGGCTTGTAGTCTGACAGAATCAGAATTACTTTGTTGATCCCTGAGGGGAAATTCTTTTTTAACAGAGCTCCCAATATAAATATGAAATATACATAAGAGTTAGGAAAAAACAAAGATATTGAATAGTAGAATAAAAAAAGACAAAATAGACAAACATATTTTTAAAATAAATGAAAATAATACCACACCCCACAAAATAAACCCCAGCAAAATAAACATATTCGCATATTTAACATATTTACATGGAATTTAATATCCTTGGTGTCACTGAGACACAGTACAGGGGCAAGGTACAATATCTTCCACAGCACAGGGACCGTCTGAAGATTCAGGCTTATCTTGAAGACATGATGTAGTACTCCACATAGCTGGAGGCCACAAGCCTTCAGGGCCTTAGGGTTCACATCATCCGGGCCACCTGTGTGGAGACACTTTAGCTGTCTTCTCACCTAATCTGAAAAACACACAGCTAAAAACACCAAGAATGGCTAAGAATAAAACAGCGGACTCTTCTGAAGTGGCCTTTTATGAACCCTGATCAAAATCCTACTGAACATCTGCGGAAGGAGGTGGAACACTCAGTCTGGAGAAGGCACTCTTCAAACCTGAGACAGCTGGAGCAGTTTGCTCACGAGGAGTGGGCCAAAATACCTGTGGACAGGTGCAGAAGTCTCATTGAGAGTGACAGAAATGCCCTGACTGCAGTGACCGCCTTAAAAGGTTGTGCAACAAAATATTAAGTTGAGCTGAAGTTAAGGGTACCATCATTTTTGTCCAAGCCAGTTTCATTAGTTTGTTTTTTAAAATAATTCCGTTGAGCCACAATTCAAAAGTAATGTCTGATTATTGTTAGTTAATTTGCACTAAATTTTAATTTATTATTACTTTTGTCGATTTCAAGTTGTTTCAGGTTTTTCTTTCTTTAACAGAGGGGTAACCAACAATTTTGTCCACATCTGTAACTAGTTCAGGACTCCAGGATTACAACAGCAGAGACACAGAACAACTTCTCCTGTTAACAGTGAAATTTGACAACACAACTCAAAGAAGACTATGTTGTAAAACTAGTATAAAACAATTCAAGGGTCTTGCTCCATTATCATCCATAACATCTTGTCCTGGAGAAACCACCACTTTGGCATTTAAAGTGCTTTTGAGCAGCTCATCAGTTCGTGAAACTCAGTTACTGTTGGATCCTGATGATCAGTCATAAAAAACAGCATAAAGAGAAAGGCAGTGAGGCAGTTTTCTGAGGCCACAACATTTGGATAATGTCGTCAAGTCTCTCTGTTTAGCTGTGGAAAGAGACAGTGTGCCAGATGGTGCATCACCAGTCCAAGTGACTGATGATCTAACTGGATGATATGTGCCCTGTGCTTTTGTTTCCAGCTGCTGGAGGAGAACATTGTCTGTTTTGTGAAGAATGAGCTGAAGAGAGTCCAGGGGGTTCTGAGTCCAGATGACCCAGAATTCATCAGAACTCGGGGGAACGAGGAGGAGGTCAATAGTGAAGATGAAGAGCAGAAAAGTATCAGAGAGGCATTTCTGAAGATCACAGTGAGCTTCCTGAGGAGGATGAAGCAGGAAGAGCTGGCTGACTGCCTCCTGATCAGTAAGAGAATTCCTCTAAAGAATTATGGAGAGTGGGGACATTTACTAATATCTGAAGAGATGGGGAAAATACATTATCATGGCCATTCTTAAGTGGAAAATGTGGAAAAGTGGAAAAGTATTGACATTATAATTCATTCATTCATTTTATTTTTTTGTTCATTTAGAAAGTCATGCTGCAATTTGCCAACGTAAACTCAAATCTGACCTGAAGAAGAAGTTCCAGTGTGTGTTTGAGGGCATCTCTAAAGCAGGAAACCCAGCTCTTCTGAACCAGATCTACACAGAGCTCTACATCACAGAGGGAGAGGCTGTAGAGGTCAATGATGAACATGAGGTCAGACAGATTGAAACAGCATGCAGGAGACCAGACAGAGCAGAAACAACCATCAGACGTGAAGACATCTTTAAAGCTTCACCTGGAAGAGCTGAACCAATCAGAACAGTGATGACAAAGGGAGTGGCTGGCATTGGGAAAACTGTCTTAACACAGAAGTTCACTCTGGACTGGGCTGAACACAAAGCCAACCAGGACATACACTTCACATTTCCATTTACCTTCAGAGAGCTGAACATGCTGAGAGAGAAAAAGTTCAGCTTGGTGGAACTTGTTCATCACTTCTTCACTGAAACCAAAGAAGCAGAAATCTGCAGGTTTGATCAGTTCCAGGTCGTCTTCATCTTTGACGGTCTGGACGAGTGTCGACTTCCTCTGGACTTCCACAACACTGAGATCTTGACTGATGTGACTGCGTCCACCTCAGTCAACGTGCTGCTGACCAACCTCATCAGGGGGAAACTGCTTCCCTCTGCTCGCCTCTGGATAACCACACGACCTGCGGCAGCCAATCAGATCCCTCCTCAGTGTGTTGACATGGTGACAGAGGTCAGAGGGTTCACTGACCCACAGAAGGAGGAGTACTTCAGGAAGAGGTTCAGAGATAAGAAGCAGGCCAAAGAGATCATATCCCACATCAAGAAATCACGAAGCCTCCATATCATGTGCCACATCCCAGTCTTCTGCTGGATCACTGCTACAGTTCTGGAGGAGGTATTGAAGACCAGAGAGGGAGGAGAGCTGCCCAAGACCCTGACTGAGATGTACATCCACTTCCTGGTAGTTCAACTAAAATTGAAGAAGGTCAAGTATGATGGAGGAGCTGAGACAGATCCACACTGGAGTCCAGAGAGCAGGAAGATGATTGGATCTTTGGGAAAACTGGCTTTTGATCAGCTTCAGAAAGGAAACCTGATCTTCTATGAATCAGACCTGACAGAGTGTGGCATCGATATCAGAGCAGCATCAGTGTACTCAGGAGTGCTCACACAGATCTTTAAAGAGGAGAGAGGCCTGTACCAGGACAAGGTGTTCTGTTTTGTCCATCTGAGTGTTCAGGAGTTTCTGGCTGCTCTTCATGTTCATTGGACCTTCATCAAATCTGGAGTCAATCTACTGTTGGAAGAACAATCAGTCTCCCAAAAATCTGACCCATTACAAAACTTGTCCAAACCAAGACACTTCTACCAGAGTGCTGTAGAGAAGGCCTTACAGAGTCCAAATGGACACCTGGACTTGTTCCTCCGCTTCCTGCTCGGCCTTTCACTGGAGACCAATCAGACTCTTCTTCGAGGTCTACTGACAAAGACAGAAAGTAGCCCACAGAACAACCAGGAGACAGTCCAGTACATCAAGAAGAAGATTGAAGAGACTCCCTCTGCAGAGAAAAGCATCAACCTGTTCCACTGTCTGAATGAACTGAATGATCGTTCTCTAGTGGAGGAGATCCAACAGTGCCTGAGATCAGGACGTCTCTCCACAGATAAACTGTCTCCTTCTCAATGGTCGGCTCTGGTCTTCATCTTACTGACATCAGGAGAAGATCTTGAAGTGTTTGACCTAAAGAAATACTCTGGTTCAGAGGAGGCTCTTCTGAGGCTGCTGCCAGTGGTCAAAGCTTCCTACAAAGCTCTGTAAGTGCACATATATCCATCTGGATTAACTTGTTTTCTTTTGTCAAAACAAAAACCCCATTTATTTCTGATGCCTGTTGTTTTGTTGTTTACTTCCTTAGACTTGGTGACTGTCACCTCTCAGAGAGAAGTTGTAAAGCTCTGTCCTCAGTCCTCAGCTCCCAGTCCTCTTGTCTGAGAGAACTAGACCTGAGTAACAATGACCTGCAGGATCCAGGAGTGAAGCTGCTGTCTGTTGGACTGAAGAGTCCACACTGTAGACTGGAAACTCTCAGGTAGGGTGATACTTTGTCAAGGCTTTGATGTTGTACCTGGTGAATTTGGATATATCTTTATATATTATTGACAATTTCTGATAATTAGCCTGAGTTATGTCCTATTTTCTGATTAGTTTGATTAATTGTAATAGAGTTACATTAACAGCACTTTGCTTCAGTCAAATATTCTGGCAGTGAAAAACTCTAAGAAGACCTGACACCCGACCTGTTATTCCATGAATAATCACAGACCTGTGTCAGACACACAGTCAGTTTCTCTCAACAACACTGATAGATTCAGCCTTGTTACTGTACCCACATGATATGACTGGACACAAAGCTGTGAATAAACCAGTGATTGTGAAGGATACTAGAAACAGCTGATACATCAAGCAGTACAGTACACACCTTCTGAGCTCCATTAGTGTTCACATGCAGATTTGTTATAGTGGAACCCTCTAATGCTGAATTAGAGGTCTTTTTTAAATTTTGTATGTGTTTAGTCTGTCAGGTTGTCTGGTCACAGAGGAAGGATGCACTCCTCTGGCCTCAGCTCTGAGCTCCAACATGTCCCATCTGAGAGCGCTGGACATGAGCTACAATTATCCAGGAACCTCAGGAGTGAAGCTGCTGTCTGCTGGACTGGAGAATCCACACTGGAGATTGGACTCTCTCAGGTATGGACGAATGGACAGACAACAGTAGCTCTCACACTGTGTCTCTGTCTCTCTGACTAACTGAGGAACTCTGCTTCATGTTTGATGGTGGATGAGTGAAGGTGGATGAAGTTGACTTTGTTTCTTCCTTCAGGGTGGACCATTGTGGACCTCAGAGACTGAGACCTGGTGTGAGGAAGTGTGAGTGTGTTTTATGTTTGATTCATGAGAGCACAGCTGTTCATGATACACTTGATTTTTACATTTTCCAGACATACAAAGTCTAATTTCTCCAGAGTTTCATTCAGGATTCAGCTTTTGTTTTTGTCAGTGTGGCAGAAATATGTTAGAATTCAATCAATTTAAAATCCACAAACAACAAACTCAACACACTGATTGACTGAAACTAATCAGTACGTTATTACAGTTCGTTTGTTTTTTCAATTGCTTAAGCACAATTTTGAAAACAGGGTCCAGCTTTTCCAAACACTACACACAATTAACACAACCACAAACCCAATTAGCAGAACACCTCAGATCTTTTTCAAAATGAAACACTCTTTTATAAAAAAAATTATACACAAAATTATAAAAAATCACATATTGTTACCATACAGAAACACACATGTATCTTCTGACTTCATTCAGTTTCAACCAGTTACACACTGCTGTGTTGAACCTAAAACACTTAGCAATTCTATTTATCAGCGATTACAGTACTGTAAGTGAAGCACACAGAGAAAGTAAAAGTATACAATATACTCACCAAACACTACACAGGACCAATGCTGCAGGCTGATGAGAATATGATTTATTTCTCTCCATATACCCAAATTAGTCAACATGTCAACAAAAAACGTAACACAAACACTTTTGGGAACACCCAGTAGTACTTTGTGAAAACACTCCCACAAGAGGTTAAATACCTGGTTCTTTCTCCACTGTGTGTCAGACTAGTGAGGACTAGTCAGACCGTTAGGATGCGTTACGAACTGATGAAGCCGCTTGGATAAGAGGCGAAACATCTTCCTAGACAAATACAAGTCCAGTTGCTTTCGACTAAACTGTTGCCTAGACATCCTTTATTCCCACACTGTACAACTTATGACAGGATACATGAGTTTAGTGATGGGGCCATTCAATAATATTATGTATTCTTTTATGTTAAATATATCATGACAGAAATTTGCTTCGACCCACTTTAATATTCATCACTGTTATTCACATGTGACCGCAGCCACATTCAGCACCAGCAGGCAATAATCTTTGGCTCTAGGAGTCGACAGATGTTATAAACTATAGCTTTACATGTAGTGAAAAATGATTCATAATATTATAAATATTAAGTCGAAATGTATATGTTTCAATTTAATTGTGGGTGAAGCTGTTAAATGAACAGATTGTAAACTGCAGCTGTGTTGTGTCTTGTTCTCTCCATCAGACGCCTGTGAACTGGAAGTGGACATGAACACAGTGAACAAACACCTCAAACTGTCTGACAACAACAGGACGGTGACAAGTGTGAGAGAGTATCAGCTGTATCCTGATCATCCAGACAGATTTGACTACTGGTATCAGCTGCTGTGTGTAACTGGTCTGACTGGTCGCTGTTACTGGGAGGTCAAGTGGAGAGGAAAGGTTCATATATCAGTGAGTTACAGAGGAATCAGAAGGAAAGGAGAGAGGAAAGAGTGTGTGTTTGGAAGAAACGATAAATCCTGGAGACTGAGCTGCTCTGATCGTGATGGTTACTCTGTGTTGCACAATAAAACAAAAACATCCATCTCCTCCTCATGTGTCTCTAACAGAGTAGCAGTGTATGTGGACTATCCTGCTGGCACTCTGTCCTTCTACAGGGTCTCTGACACACTGATCCACCTCCACACCTTCAACACCACCTTCACTGAACCTCTGTATCCTGGGTTCAGTGTCACACTTCGTTCCTCAGTGTCTCTGTAGGTCTCAGTGGCCAGGTTTACATGCAGACTTTGTTTCATTCTGACTCACTGAAATCCTTAACTGGATTTCAGTTGTTTACATGTGATGTGATCTATTCTGATCTGGTGTTTACATGTACCACTGCATTTATACTGAATCAACGTTTCACAGATGTGTGACATGCACCAGGGCCTGCTGTAGCCATTTTGGCTCCCTAGGCGAGATTACTCCCTGCTGGGGTTAAAATTTTAGGAAGTTTAAAACACGTTGTGTTATTTGTTATTTTCAAGACAGAAAAAGGAAGGAAGGTCATAAATGGGCATCACAAATTATTGGCCTTTTTTTGCCCCTCAGGCAGGTGGCGCTCAACAGGCTGGGTGCCGACCAACCTGGTATCGAGTCTAGGCTTCAACACATTTTCAGGCCTGTTGAAACCTCTAATAATGAAAACATGACCTAACTGATCAAAGATGGAGATCTATGGTCTGATCAGCACAGTAGTTGTGATTGTTTTGAGTGTTTTCTTCAAGCATTTGCAAGTGAAGAAATGTCACTGTGCATTTCTATCGAGATGGAGCATGGGCAGACAGAACGCAACCAGACACCATTCCCTTCCACCGTTTACATGACAGCCAATGATTTCACTTTTGATCGGGACAAAGAATATTCTACCCCTGTGAAACTGAATGAAATTCCATTGTGTTTGGGCCTGTTTATTCTGATTGAACTGTTTATATGAGCATTTTCATTCGGTTTAGACATCTAAACCGATATGAATATTTGGCTCCATGTAAACCCTGCTACTGTCTCTGCTTAGGACAGAGCTGACTCCAGGTCAGCTGGTGAAGTCAAAGTTGACCCTGTTCATCATCACATACACTCTGTACCGTGGAGCAGATCCGTCACAGACTCACACACTCAACATTGATTTTTCTGATAACATAACTGTGATCATCAATATTTTAACACTTACTATTTTTCATAAAGAAAACATTTCTACTGGCAGCAATTGATTGATTATTGAAATAAAATGTTTTGATATTCTGATGCTTAATCTAAAACAAAAAACCTGCGCTTGTTAGGATTTTATTCTTTTCTTTGTTTTATTATTAACTACTTGTACATTTTAAGCCTAAGAAATCTGAGACAGTGTTAACGGAACTGAAAGGACGTAACTTCTTTTTGGACCAACGTTGGTGTGAACTTGGACTTAATAAAAGTGTAATGTCTGTATAAAATAAAGTAAAGACAAATAAAGGTCTGTATAAAACTGAAAACTCACCCTCTCATTCTCTTTCACTCTCTCTTCCTCAAATTCAAATACACTGTCTCAAATTATTACGCAAATAGGATTTCAGTGAAACAAACATTTGTTTTTTAGCTTTTAAATGAAAGTTTTCAATTGTTTCTGTTCCTCCTGTCTGTTTAGATCACTCTCACAGACGGGCATTTCTCCACATGAAAAGCATGAAACTGGGCACACTTCATGAAAAATTAAGAGAGATTGTAAAAAGATGTGTGTGATTCAGAGGACAGACAGGTTCATTCAGATTAAAGCCATATCAAGGAAAGTTTCTATCAGACAAATACATCATATAGAGACAACAGCTGTAAAAAAGCCACTGATGAGCAGCAAACAGGTATTTGGAGCTGCCCAAGAACCTCATGATGATGAAACAATTGCAGCGGACTCAGAATTACATGAAGACTTCAAAAACAATTTTATTCACTGTTGAATGCCATGCTTTACTTGATGGTCCAGATGGATGAAGTTCTGGTTAGTTGGTGTATGGCCACCATGACCCAGCAACCCAGCAGTCTAAGTCCCCTCCTGTACGTATGCACTCACTCACTCACTCTCACTCACTCACTCACACTCCCACACACACACTGAAGTAGACCTAAACAGCTCCATTCAGGTACAGGGCCAGGAACTTGCTGAATGCTTCAGGCTTGTATCCTGCCAGACCAGCTGGTACCTGCAGGGAGACACACGGCAGCCAATCAGAATCACTTCAAGCCATATTGTGTCATTTTTCATGTTGCCCAATTACAAAAATCAAATTTTCATTCACAAGTGGTCATTAATTAGTAACTACCCTCATCAACAAACCGAAGTGTTCTGGTAGGTTTTGAATTTGCCATTCATATACACATAGAGCTGGTGAGTTCCATGCTGGCTGCCATGTGGCGCCGCCATCTTGACACCATAGGCCCCAACAGGAGACACGCCAGGTAAATACAGCTCAGACTTTTGCATTTTTATGTGCAGTGGTGGGCTCTGAGAGAAATGATCGAGGTGGCTGTTTGAAAACCGTCACCATGGTGTAGTGTGAGAAAGGATGGATTCACGTGGAATTAGGCAAACCGGATGTCATTTTAGTGGATGAGAGAAGAACGGTAAAACTTGGGCGAGGTCAACAATACGACATCACCATAACAACATCTTATCACGTGTGTTTCGTTATGCCATCGTGCCGTTCTGTTGGACCACTTGTTTGTTTTTCCCGTTCTGTCCAGCAGCTGTCGTCCGTCTGCCTGATTCCATGTGAATGCGTATAAAGAATACTATTCAGTTGGTTAAGTTTTTTTTCCACAACTCTATAATAATAATAATGTCAATATATCACACTATAGGACTGGGATCGTGTGTTTCACAGGCACAGAGTGAGAGTCAGAGTCAGTGTAGATGAGTGACAGGGCTGTAAAGAGCTCTACTGTCTTACCTTCACTTGTTTCTTTTTGATCAGTGGTCGCACTTTAGCAAAGTCATAGAGCTCCACATCCTCATCCAGCCATACCTGCACACAACAGACCACATTACGAGTCAGCACAATGACAAAGGTCATTACCAGCACACAGGATTAGTCAATAGTTACTAGTCAGTGTCAATACAAATCAAATGAGGGACTCACAGACTATCGGTGTCAGTTTGTAAAGAGGAAAATAGTCTGTGTTTTTTTCTATGTATTCATCCGCATATTATAAAAGCACTACCCAGTGTTATGGACATGGATATGTCTATATTTATAACTGTAAGGCCCCATATGATCAGCACCAATCAACAAATATCAGGATGTCTGTAATGACTTTCAGCACTAAATCAATGATTAGTTTGATACATGACAGAAAATGAAATTTATGTTGTTGTGTATTGGGGAAAAGTTATTATTGTAGCTGCAGTTACTGATGATCAGGGCTGTGGCTTGTGTTTGATGCTGTGTGTTTCTGTTACTGTGTGAAGCTTCCCCATCGCAGTAATATCATGTGAATATGGACAGTCATCACTTTGAATAGGCTAATGAATAAAAGTGAAAAGTGCAGCCTCTTAATGTTTAACTGCATTAATCTGTCAGTGTAGCATCCTGATGTCAGAGCCATTGATACTGAGTGTGTGTGACTGATGGACAGACGAAGCTGATGAAGAAGAAGATGAAGCACCTGGTTCTTGACGCCGTCATCTCCAGAGAGATCTGTGGTGTTGAGCTGGAAAACCATGAACTGGAAAACTCTGCCATTGGTTCCCACGGCCTGAACTGTTATTGGACAATCTAATGTACTCTGGGGCTGGATCTGACACACACACACACAGTGGAAGAAAGACAGAAGAAAGAGAGGGAGAGAGAGTGAGTGAAGGGTAGTTGTGATCTCAACTGCAGCAGTATGTTGCTGTGTGTGTGTGTGTGTGTGTGTGTGCATCCTCACCCCGTACTGTTTGTGAGCGCGGGCCAGAGCATTTCCAAAAGTGAACATGAGCATGTTGGCTCTGAACTGGTCCAGGCGGAGCTTACAGTGAGCCTCAGCTGCCTCCTGAAAGTAAAGTGTGTGGGCATGGGGGTATGGGTAGTCGTCCCTGAAACCTGATTGCATGAGAGAAGTGTCATTAATCACACTGAAGCCAGCTCCCTGTGCTGTGCTCAATTACTCTACCCCCACAGAAGAGTTGTCAGTTGTCAGTGAATGTCAAGACTCTATGGAATCATATTGCATTCACTAGAAAAAAAAGGAATTTATTTATTCTGAGTAATTTTTTTGTTTGTTTGCAGTCTTTTTTTCTGTTTTTCAGTGTAACTAATTTAATTTACATGAGACACCGTTTAAATAAAATTTTAGAAGGCTTTTATTCTGAAATGCTACATCAGATTGCGCCGATATTTTCTGAGTGACACTCTGAGGTGGCATTTTGTAATAAAAGGTAGTCTCCTTTCAATATCAATCTGAATTTACAGTGAACACAGTGAAAATAAGAGAGGTTGGTGGGCTTTTCCTTAAAAAAAATCTACATCAACTTGCAAATTGTGCAATTTATTCCGTTTTGGAGGTCACCTTTTATTTTGAAATCAGTCCTTATTCTGTCACTCCAGCAACACAAAACAGTGCCGGGACTAGCTTGACCATATTTTTCGAAGTAGTGCACATAATAGATCCATGAAGTGGAGGCTGGACTGACTACAGTGTTTAAACGTGACCTTCAGGTGCGAGCCTCTCATGGGATTTTGAATTATCTTGTTAAGTCAGAAAAAAATTTGTCAGAAAAACAGAAAAATAAATTACTCCAAAAAAACAGAAGAATAAACTCAGATAAACAGAACTTTTTTTTCTTCAAGTGAATGCAATGCACTACCATAAGTCTCAGCCTCATGCATTGATAGCAATTCTTCTGATAAAAGAACAGAAATTAACGTTTTTAACAGGAAATGTGTTGCCATGGCCAGACTGAATTTAAAGTATTTCTTATGCGAGTTTTAAAAGTTTCAATGTTGGTATTTGACGACTTGTTAAATGATCTTATTCATCAGATCTGGGTTGGAGATCAGTTTGAATAAATGTGGCCAGAAATATAACAGTCCCTTTTATTTTGATAAGTTGAAAAAATGTTGACTCCTCTGTATTAGACCACAACTGAGACTCTTCTCACCTGAGCAGTTCTCCTCCTCCTTGTAAAGCTGTATTTTCTGCAGGTCGATGGTGGGGGAGATGGGATAGAAGGTTTCCAGGGCATGATCTGCTGTTTCCGCAACTTCCTGTTTCCCAGAGACCTCTGGGAGAGCATCCATGGAGTTGTACAATAATGAGTTTCGACCCCTGATCTGGAACAGGTCCTCACCTGGTACCAAGTGGGTAAAAATGAAAAGTCTATTGTTATACAGCCATTCAGTATAATCTCACTTTGCCTTTGTGGAACCTTAAATTGTAACTCAGCTTCATGAGCTAAATTTCTGTTGATACAAGTCAGCCTACATATCAATATACAATATACTTATATTATTTTGTTATGTTATGTTTTAGGTACAAGCTGCTCTTTTCTTTGTCAAATGCCAAGGTTCAGTGTAGAGTAAACAAAGCAGTGAAACAAGAGTCAGACCTGGCTGCAGAGCAAAGCTATTATTAAATAATTAAGAATATATTGTTTATTATTGACAGGGTATACTTTTTTAATGCTTTTAATGAGGAGGGTATAATATTATTAGCATTATTCTTTTTATACTATCTGTATATATAGAATGGAGCACTGTGACATAATAATTTCCTGTAGGGGATTAATAAAATATTCATGGAACATGGTGGTATTCAATATTACTGAAGTCTTCTAACACAACACAACACACAAAACAACACAAGATCACTTTGCCTTTCTGAGGCTGATTTGCTGTTCAACATTACTCCGTGACTTTTTTTTTTTTTTACTTTCTGTCTTTGTTCTTGTAGAATGGATGTGTTCTGTGTTGACGTCCTGTTAGCTTTAGGACCCTCATGAATAACTTGTTGCTTGTGCCAGTGGGTGAAACTAATGTTGACAAAGTGATGATTTTACAATCCGTAGTTAATCCGTTGCGTTTTATTTTGAAATCTACCAGATGCTCTGTGCGTTTGACTTCCCGTGTTGGCCGATCTAATCAACATGCTCTGATTGACTTAAATGGGAGTGACCTGCTCTGGTGCGTGCAATGTGAAAACTGGGGGTGACCCTGTTACCCTGTCATGACACACAAAACAGTGATCCACTGCTACAAACATTGCACAAAGGTCAACCTTGATCGGTCAAACTTCTCCTCAGTGGAAAATACCTCTTTTCCACGTTGCTGCTACTGAGTACTTCTCAATGAGGATCCTCCTTCCAATGGCAGGGTGAGTGGACTGTAGAGTGGCGCACAGATGCATCAGGTTGAAGAGCAGGGTGTTGCTGAGGGAGGGAAGCATCGTGTCAAACATTGAGAGAGAGGAGAGGGACTAATCAAGTAGTGTAAGTCACTTCATTCATAAAGGTTATCACAACGGCTCATTTACACAGGTTAGTAAGACGCACGAGGTGAATGGTATAATTGTCCACTCAAAGCACTCTGTATTATATGCTATATCACTCATCACTCAAACACTTAGTCACATTCTGCACAGAGACATAACCTGCAGTAAATTCTCACAAAATGTGCACAGCAGTTTGTTGTTACTTCACAATGATTGACATTCAATCAGCGTTCACACAATAAACTTGAGTTTAATAACCACTGATAAGCTTCTAAACAAGACAGAAACACCGTGTGTGTAGCGTGGTACCAGTATTTCTCTTTGCCTGGTCGCGCCTCTGTCGTGTCCCAGAAGCGGGCATGTTTGATGGCGTTCTGCACACGCTCATCCTGATCTGGAATCTGATTGGCAGGATCCTCTGCAAACGAAGCAAGTTGAGGGGGCAGACCAGAGATCTGCTTTGTTTTGGTCAACCACAGAGCCTGGCGCACACCTGAGAGAGAGAGAGAGAGAGAGTCAGGGGAGAGAGTGTGAGATGTGAAGGGTCATTAGTGTTTTGAACATATTAAACACTGGACAGTCGAGGTAACTTCTCCTCATATGCAGGTTGGACCAGTTAATAACAACGAGTGTAAGAAAATATCAGTACACTACAATATTGTGATATTTTATGACGTTACACGATACAGATACATTTACAGTTGCAACTGAGCCTGAACATATAAATAAATGATTAGTTTGTACATACAACATTGTATGTTCTTTATACCATGTGAGTTTCAAACAAACACTTTGGGGGAAAAATATCACATTATATCAGCTTGCTTATAGTACTTATAGAAAGTATATATTGTCTCCTCCCTTTCCAGGTGTGTTTCTTCAGCCCTATTAATAACACTTCACATAAGTCAGAGTAGAAAACTGTAACTATAAAGTCAGAATAATCCATAATACAGAAACTAATGGTAACAGGTTTGTGGTTAATTCTGTGATGCAGGTGCAGGTGTGTGAATAAAAGACTGGACATAACATCTATCAAGCCCAATACAGTGCTACATATATTTTATTAGTATTGAACCTCAAGCAGTTCAAACTGAAGTAATATTCACAAACAAAGGAAAAGTGGATTTGGACTGGAAAACAGAACGTCTTATTGCGCTTCCCCACTGGGACCGTAATATACTGATGCTGTGTTTAAAGAAGTTGAATTTCATTAAACCACTGACGATTTATTTTTAAGTTAAATAAAGTAGCTGAAGCCAGACTTTACTTGGTTTATTTCATTTTGAACTAACTCATATTCCATGGTATTCTAATACATCCAGTTCATCAGTGGTGCTCCAGGCAGGAAGCAGTGAATCAATTCTAACCCTTCACCTCACACTGTCTGCCACTTACATTTTGTCTGTGGCCGATTGATCTGCTGGCTGAATTAATCAGCCAATGACAGCCCTTTGAGAATGATCATCGTCCACAAGCTGGCTCGTAAACGCTAATGTTAATACTGACATTTTCACAAGTGAAGTGCAGTGTATACGACTTGGTTTTAGTTGAAATGATGTCCTTGCGCTGTTATTTATCCAGCAGGGGGCGCTTCAAAGTTTTCATTCATAATAACTTCATGGTTCAGAATGATGGAGGAAAGAAAATGTGGATGTACGTTTAGAGGACATTTCAAATCATGCTGTCCAGTGACTTCTATGACACTTTGCTCATTTACTCTTCCTGTAATGTTACAATTGTCTATAAGCTGTTGGCCCCACACAACAATTACTGACAATGAAAATATTTGAAAACAGTAAAAAAGTCTCCTTTCAATTTCAATCTTTGTAACAAGTGTCTCAACTATATTTAAGAGAAAAGCGTTTTTTTTTTAATGTCGACATTGGCCCCAAAAAAAATTCATATCAGTCAGGCCCTACTTCACTCCAGAGCAGGCATCTCCAAACTATTCCTCAAAGGGCCGGTGTGGCTGCAGGTTTTTGTTCCAACCAACCAAGAACACACAGTTTGACCAATCAACTGTCTGAAGACTGAGATCAGTTGATTAAATGAGTTAAGTCTGGTGTGCTGCTGCTCGGTTGGAATAAAAACCTGCAGCCACACCGGCCGTTTGTGGAATAGTTTAGAGATGCCTGGTCTAGAGTGTAAGAAGATGAGGAACACTGCGCCTGTCCTGTCACTGTGTCATTCATGTATTATTGCAGCTGCTTGCTTTGACTCATCCGTGAAGTGTCTGCAGTGTACTGGGGTTATAACAGATCACCTTCCAACATGCTGGTCCTCTGGCTGAACACATAGCACGGCTTCTCCTTGTACAGCGGCATATCTTGAGCGGGGGGAGACCTGTAATATCTCGGGTCCTTGTAGTCTCTCTCCCAGTGTGGGGAAACGGGCTTCGCCAGCCCCGGAACATAGTGCATCCTCTCCCCGTAGGTGACCATCTCCAGTCCGGGGATCTCCACTCTCTCCCTGGGCTTCCGTGTAGGGGGGACCTTGGCAGCGAGGCAGCGGCTCACAGAGAGCTGTCTCCGGGCCTGCAGACCACCGGCTCCTCCATGTGCGGACAGCCGCGTCAGCTCCTTCCCCCGAGAAAACAGCGACGACGCCGTTTTTAAACACCGAGTCGTTTCCGGGACCATGGTTGAACGTCTTCTTCACTTTTCAAGCCTTCAAACCTGTATTAATGACCAAAGTCATCGCCTGTCAGACGCTCCAGCAGGGAGCTGCCATTTTGATCCACTGACGCGTTTCTGAACTTCCGTCCTCTTCTTCTTCTGTGGTTATTTTAGGTCGCTTGTCAAACACATATTAGACGTATTTCCGCCACCCATTGGAGGCGGAATGAGTCCAAGCAGCTCTACGCTCCACATGAATTACATGTATTACACCTTGATATGTTCTTGTTGTGATATTTCATGTTTGAAGGCCGTCGTGCAGACACTGAAAACAAAAATTAGTCAACTCTTTTTTTTAAGTTGTATGCACATTGCAATATAATTTACTATCTATGTTTACTTCTTTTGGAGACTATGATTAACTTGATAACTTATGTTCTGCTGTGTCACATCCTGGTACTTCAGTTTACTTTTTTTGTTACACCTTTAGCATAGCTGTCGCCTGTCTGTTTCCCACTCCTATATGTTTTTCTGCAACTCATATGAACTTCTCACAATTTCTGTTTAGATATTTCTGAATATCGTTTGACCTGTTGTCATTATGTTATTTGTATTGCAAATACATAAACACATCATGTATGGTTCAACTTATGCCTGCGTGAGTAGAACACATTGGTTCAAGTCTGAATGCTTACAGCGGGGAAAACAAGTATTGAACAAAACAAAACAAAATTTTTCTCGGAAAATATATTTCTAATCGAGCTATTGACATGAAATTTTCACCAGATGTAGGTCACAACCCAAGAAATCCACACATGTAAAAAAGGTAGTGAAGGCCAAGAAAGCAGCTGAAATCTGTCAGTATTTAGAAAGTAATTCTGTCCTCTATTAGTGCTAATTAAAATCAGCTGTTTTGTCCTAATAGATGCCTATAAAAAGGTTTCTCATTAGCCTACCAAGTTGTCACATCTAGAGAGCAATCTAAAGACCTACGCAACCTTATTGTTGCAAAACACACTGAGGGCATTGGTTACATTTCTAAACGTCTGAGACTTCCAGTAAGCAACACTGGGGCCATCATCTGGAAGTGGAAAGAACATGGCATAAACCTGCCACGACCGGGTGCTCCTCACAAGATTTCAGACAGAGGAGTCAAAACAATAATCAGAAGAGTTCTCCAACAGCCAAGGACCACTCATGGAGAGCTTCAAAAAGACCTGAAATCAGCAGATACAATTGTTTCAAAGAAAACAATAAGTAATGCACTGAACCGCCATGGCCTCCATGCACGCACACCACGCAAGACTCCATTGCTGAAAAAGCATGTTGATGTTCGTTTGAAGTTTGTGACACAACATTTGGACAAATCCATGACATTCTGGGAGAATATAGTCTGGTCAGATGAGACCGAAATTGAACTCTTTGCATGTCATAGGACACACCATGTTTGGAGAAATGGCACCGCACATCACCCCAAGAACACCATTCCAACAGTGAAGTTTGGAGGTAGGAACATCATGGTGTGGGGCTGTTTTTCAGCATGTGGTACTGGCAGGCTTCATATTGTTGAAAGAAAAATGAATGGAGAAAAATACAGAGAGAGTCTTGATAAGAATCTGCTGCCATCTGCCAGGATGCTGAAGATGAAAACAGGGTGGATCTTTCAGCAAGACAACGATCCCAAGCACACAGCCAAGGAAACTCTCAACTGGTTTCAGAGAAAGAAAATAAAGCTGCTGGCATGGCCCAGTTAATCGCCCGATCTGAATCCAATTGAAAATCTTTGGAGAGAACTGAAGATCCAAGTTCATAGAAGCGGCCCCTGGAACCTTCAAGATCTGAAGACAGTGGAAGAATGGGCCAAAATCACACCTCAGCACTGCGTGTGACTATTTTCTCCACACAGGAGGCTGTAATCACCAACAAAGGTTTTTGCACTAAGTACTAAATAAATTTCAGTAAGCATGTTCAATCCTTCTTCCCTGTGTCATTTCTCTTTATTACACATTTGTTTTGACTTCTTTGTATGTGTAGATTACTGGAGTTGTTCCCAACATCTGGTGAAAATTTCATGTCAATAGCTCGATCAGAAATATATATCTGAGAAAAATGTTGATGTGTTCAATACTTATTTTCCCCACTGTATATAAAAAGAAAACACAAGCTTGCAAATACAGCTGAAATATATCTTATCAGCTAAAAGTGAATTCATTTCATTATAGTTATTACACATTTAACTGATAGATACTTTTCATGAAGTGCTATCAAGGGTGAATAAAGGGACAATTAAATTAGACAAAAAAAACACACAGTGGGTGATAAAATGTATAAATTAAAAATAACAGAAACTAAAGAGAATGAATTAAAAGCCGAATAAAATAAATGCATCAACGGCTGCTGTTTGAATGTTCAGAGAGCCTCCTTCTCTTATAGCTTTTGATAAGGTATTTCATAGCAGTGCTGCCTTTTTAAAACTTGAAGGACAAAACAATAGGTTTTATACATTTATTTACATCTGATTCATTTGTTATGAACCAGATTGGAGACAAAATAGTGACCAAAAAAAAGTATAAAGGGCATCATCAGGGAACATGTGGAGTATCTGCTCCACTTTGAAACAAAATGTACATATATGAAGAATACTGGTAAGAGGCAGGTGCGAAGTTTGTTACAATCTAAGATAGTCAGTGACCGTTAATGTGAAGTTTCTGGATTGCGAAAGCACTAAATTAAATCGTCAGAACAGAATCCTCTGTAGACTGAACTTTTTTTCTTCTTTTGGTGAAACCATAAATAATTTACAGCAGTTCAGTCACAAGTGAAGATCTCATGTCACCTTTTCTTGGAAAACTCAAGTACACTCATTCAAACACACTGTGGTGCATAATAACAAAACACACTTTTTCTGTAAAGAATTTAAACATTTTAAACAACTTTCTGGAGCTACATTTACCAATCACTGGGTTTTCCATTAATCTCTGTTATGTGTAATGAAGTAGTCAGTGGTGTTTTCATTCTGATTGACTTGTGTGATGATCCGAAGCCCGGATAAAACCGCTTTGAGGTGTGTGGTTGTGTAAGAAGAGTCAGAGGTTTGGTGAAATTAGTTTGACTATTGAGTTTTAAAATTACAGTTTCAAGATAAACATAGGTTTCAACAACCGTGTTTCAGCTATTGTGAAACACTACCCACAAAACCTGTAAAACAGAGTGACGTATTTTGCTCTGTAAATATCAACACTCTTGGAATTCCTCCTATCCAATCACATTTCTTGGTCGAAACTGATTGACGTACAGTAACGTCTTTTTTTCCTCAATAGTTAGAAACACATTAAGTATAAAAAACATACATAAATGGTTATTTTAAGGCGCGCTGGTTAAAGTAAAACTTTTCTCCCCAAATTAAAGTACGCGTGACCTCCTCTCACGTACACACACACACGCACGCAGACACGGACGCTTTTAGGCACAGAGATTTTTTGTTCGTATTCTTCGAAGCAGTTTGCGCTCGCTCCTTGCGTTTACTCTCCGCGCTTACTCTGCGCTTACGCAAATTGCTTTACGGTCACTGGAGAGGCTTCTCAGCTGGTTAGCCAAACATCCACAGAAAAAGAGATGAGCAGGAAAACGAGACGAAGAAAACGAGAAGAATTTATCCCAACCATACACTTAGCGACAGACAGAACATTTGTTTAGGTATGTAAGCGCCCTTTTGAACTTTGCACGAATGTATTGGTTAAATAAGATAGCTATGTTTATGAATGGATGTATGTATGGGCATATATTTAGCGTTAGCCAACATGGCTAGTTAGCAGGCTGGCTAACATACTAGTCAACGTTAGCTTTTATCAGGCTCCGTGTTGCTGAGACCACACAGGCTAATAAACCCGAGCTGTGTCGGTATTTGTTCGCCCACTAGCGACCGTGTCCGCGGAAGCCCTTTAATATTGTAGGTGTATTCTCTATAACAAAACTTGGTTTCATTTTCTCTACGCAGCTACTTCAAAGTTGTATCAATGAAGCTAACGTTGTCAAGCTACATTGAGGCCAAACACTCACACTCAAACTACTGTGGCCTAAACTTAACTTCCTGCGTTAGCTAGCTCGAGTCATAGTTTGACGAAATAACAGCATAATATAAGAGTCTTTTAAAGAAACCACTCGCTAACGTCAGCAGCGGTAACAGACCTTTAGTTATCAGACGGAACAACTGCTTCTCTCCGACTGCGAAGTCTGCAGCAGTCGTATTACAACATGTTAGCCATGTTAGCAAAGTCGAGCACCTTTGGCCATTCAGCTCTTTACCTCAACTGTTTTCTGTTGAGACGACAGCAGTATACATCAAACTGCGACCTACAGTCATTTAGGTTTGCTCGTAGGTGTTCACTACTTTCAAAAGTCTTTTTCAGAAATGAGTAAGAGGGGGGTGCAGGCAAGTTTATCATTTGAGTGTGGGTGGTGAGGCAAGGCCGTGTTGGTCCAGCTACTTTAGCTGTGTTTCCCCCAAAAATCAACAACACCGAAAATAAGAAGCTAGATGATCACTAGAATGAAGATCTGGGCTGTCCCTACTTCATGCACTCATTAGCTAATTATAAGTGAAAGGTATCCTTGATACACAAACAACACACCTTAGAAATCTTTATGTAGGACACAGTAGACTGGAAATGTAGAGACAGTAGTGTTAGTGGTAACTTAATGGACACACCAGAGTTAACTATAATTAAGACATTAAACTGTGAAAGGTGTACATTAATATTTATTGAGAATTCCCTCCAGAGGTTTCATGTGGTAGAAGCAGGGTTCAGAGCATGTGCTGCAGGTTAAGAAGATGATCGATAACTTATCAAGCCCTCTGTTTTAAGTTCATCTCTCAGGAAATGAACTGATCGAGTCAAATTTATGTGTGTATGTCAAATTTTTTTTCATGTGAAAAACCTTTGAATCCCAGTTGTGTAGTTATTGAGGTCAGGTTTATTGCCAGTGGCATGCTGTGTGGTGGCTTTTGGGTGTGATGGTACATGCTGGTTAGTAGATGTAATGAACTGGTAAAGTCTCACTGCCCACTTTGCTCTCTTTATCTTAGTGCCTAACAAATACCACTGTCAACATATTATTGTGTTATATTCTTTAACTGTGTAGCTAAAAATACAAGAGCAGCAACCTGTTCTTTTAGCTGAGGTCAGAGATGATGTGTGGGAGATGCTGTCCCTTGCTTTGCGTAAGCCTGACCATCTCTCATATACATACAGCATCATTGATTTTTTTTTCCCTGTAAGTTGTTCAATCTGATACAGGCCTCTGTGGGAGGAAAAAAAATGTGTGACCTACTACACGGGATGTAATTAAGGACATAAATGTAACTTTATTCAGGGTAGAATGCTTTTAATTAATTACAGGATCTGATTTCAGAAAAAATTCAGGTTGCTCCCTCATTTGGTGAAGCTGAGTCTGGTCCCCACATAAACAAAAAACTCAGCTCTCCAGGCAAAGAATTGATGCAGCTGCATTGTAGCTGAAATTGTCAAACAGCTTACACGTCATTCTGAATCACACTGTGGTCGAAGTCTGGTGTTAGCATTTTAGCAGCTTTTTTTTTTTAAGTGGGTGCAAATATCCTGAAGCAGGGCAGCTCTGGTTGTAACGGTTAGGGGTGCTGCTCAATAGGATTTTATTGATACCAGTACCATGTTTGATTCTGCCTATTGGTCCAATTCCTAATCAATTTATGTGGAACAAAAGTAGGCACCATCAATACGGCTGTTTTTATTATCAGTGAGTCTGAACACAGTGTCGAAACAGCACAGGAAAGCTTTGTGAAGGTGACTGTAAAAAGCTCCACTGTTTATCATCTAGGAGTGAGATTGGCTGATCCACAGCCATTATAATTTTTGGCATGCATTGCACATGGTTTGTTTTATATCAGTCTCACGCACCCTGTAAAAGTTTCACTACACTACACAACACAACACACAACATGTCTCTCAGCTGCAGACACCATAGGTGATATTTTAGGAAGATTGGTGACAAGAAGCATCAACTCTGATCTATCCATTATTTTGAAAATCAGACAATTGATTGGAGCATTGCTAGCAGCAATAACAGTTGCAGCATCTGCTGGTTGACATCATAAATGTATAGTTATGTGACTGTCGAGCAGGAACTCCTTTCCACTCAATGACATTAATACCAGTAACCTTATACAGTGCTTTTTAACCACTGTGCCCATTAATCCCGTCACAAGCACATTAAGAGTACAGAGGCTGTGTAAGTGAGAGAAGACAACAGACTCAAGTTGGTTGTATTCATGGTCAGTGTCAGATTCATGACATGGTTGTGTTTAAGCTAAAAACAGGAGCGTTCTTTTTCTGTGTCTGTCCTTGTCTTATTCATTTGTTGGATTTCATTTTGTATTAGGCAAATGAGCGAGACACATACTTATTGCGGACATTTATTAAGCCAGAATATCACAATTCTCATTTTATCCAGCTCAGAGGTGACTCCAATAGTTTGGACAGTTTAGAACCAGTTCTCAGCTGCTGTCCCTATACACACTAATATACTTTGACATCTATATTTCCATTTGAAGGGCCTTTTTCAGGTAAGAGTAAATATGAAGTGGTGTTGTTGAGAGATGCTCTTATTAGCAAGCAGAATAAAAGGCCAAAAATAAAATTCCAATCACAACCCCTTTGGGCCCAGAGATCATGTTGTTCCTGTTAACAACGTCAGAGGTTCATGTTCCGCATTGTCCACTATCTGAAACATTTCCTCCCTCTCCTCTCTGTGTCCTCCATGTCATTATTATGAGTAAGTAAGTGGTCATGAACCTCCTGGGTAGTGAACTGTTATCCTGATGGTACAATACCAGGAACAACCCGTTAGTCTGCAATCTTAATTACACTGTTCCCACACTGGTGTCATCTTTTCCCATAAAATGAAAATACAAAGTCCTATTATTGGCTCCTTTGTAAAAGAGTCACGATAAAACAGTAACTGATTGAATCAAGGCAGATTCATACAAATATTAGGATGCATCATAATTAATTGCATGCTGCAAGTACTCTGAGACTGAACAAAACAAAGCCATGCATCTACATTTAATTATTGAAACAGGACCAAACAAATTGAATCTCAAATTGGTGGACATTTCTTTCTATTTTCATTTATCAGTTATTTGAAATTATTAGATATGTAGCAGTTTAAGAATCAGTAATTCATTCATATTCTGCATAAAAAGTTGCAGTTTAGAAACATTTGTAACTTGAAATATCCTCTCAGTGGGAAGATGCCACATAACTAACAATAAAGTTTGTTAAGTTTTTTATAAAGTTGTCGCTGCTCCAGTTTCTGTTGGTTTTGTTACATCCTAATGAATAAATGCAACAGTTCGCTATAGCACAGGGAAGGAAGGAAGAGGAAAAGGAGGCGAAGCAGAAAAAACGGTCTGTGAGAGCAGAAGGGAAGATAGAGTGGATGTAATAGGAAAGAATGGTGTGCAGTGGAAAGCTGAGAGGAGAGGAGAGGAGGAAGGAACTGGAGTAGCCAGGGTGAATGTTATTATTAGAATAAGAAATCAGAAACACTGGAGAACATGTCCTGTCGTCCTGGAGGAAGATCTGGCCTGGTTTTCTGTTAGAAAGGCCAAATACTGTCAGCTGGTTGCTGTGGTTTTTCTTTGTTGTCTGCGTGAGCATCAACACTTTAATTCCATTTGAATTA